>PITA01033230.1:0-13000 GCA_004023965.1 Spilogale gracilis | reverse complement strand
GGAGAGAGTCCATGATTCTGCAGGTGGAGAGAGTCCATGATTGTGCAGGTGGAGAGAGTCCATGATTGTGCAGGCGGAGAGAGTCCATGATTCTGCAGGTGGAGAGAGTCCATGATTCTGCACGTGGAGAGAGTCCATGATTGTGCAGGTGGAGAGAGTCCATGATTGTGCAGGTGGAGAGAGTCCATGATTCTGCAGGTGGAGAGAGTCCATCTAATTTAGCAGAATGTCCTTCAGCCAGTGCAGGTGAAATCAGTTAGAGTACCTCCGAGGCATGGACTATGGTCCCGCCTTCCTGAGGAACCAGGGGTATCTACAGATTTACTGACCTGTCACAAGATTTGTCGTTAAGGAAGAGGCTCTTTCCTCTGTGTATCCTTTTGCCCATTTTGAAGCTTGATTTTAAACCTTATAAGTATGTATTGAAATATATATAACCCACTTAAAAAACAACTAAGAACTAAAATCAATTAAAAAGTGGGTTTGTGGGGCGCCTGGGTGGCTCAAAGTGTTAAGCTTCTGCCTTCAGCTCAGGTCATGATCTCAGGGTCCTGGGATCGAGGCTGCATCGGGCTCTCTGCTCAGCAGGGAGCCTGCTTCCTCCTCTCTCTCTGCTTGCCTCTCTGCCTACTTGTGATCTCTCTCTCTCTGTCAAATAAATAAATAAAATCTTTAAAAAAATGGGTTTGTGAAAACCAGAAATATTCACCAAAATGATCACTGAGGTTCCCTCTGGGTGTGGAATTTTGGATAGTTTTCACATTCTTCTTGGCCTGTTTATTATTTTATTATAAACATGTCATTTTGATATAAATTACTAAGTAAATACTAAGGACTTTGAGAACATTTCCTTAAGAACATTAGCAAATGAAGCAAGTGTGCTATGACTAATTGATTAATAACTACATTAAGTGCACAGCAGAGGGATACAGCGTTAATAGAAGTTGAAAAATTTTATTTCCAGTGTCCCACAGATAATAGGATTGCTTTAATTTTTTTTCATGATAAAAGCAATACACATATATGAGGAAAATTTTAAAAGGTAGAAAAAAAATCACTTCTAGGTTCCTCCTAAACACAATAACTGCTAATGGGCTCACACATTTTCATTTAGCCTTTGATTAAAGCTCTAGGGATCCTTGGGGTCAGAGAGTCCAGGCATGACCACTATTAACCTGGTTAGTCAACAACCACAACGATAGGGTTAACTTCTTGGTTAGTCGTGGGTCTCCAGTTAATGCAGGTGAAGTCCGTGTTTAATATCCGCCATGATGCTCCGGACATGGGCACAGTTTCCTACAGCTGTGCAGACCCTGGCTGAGTACGGACTTTGCCTTCAAATGGACCTTTTCTGACCTATGACCACAGACCACCAAGCTTGGCACTTCCTCCAAAAATTAAACATGGAATCACCACGCGATCCAGTAATTCCACCTCTTCCAAAGAATTTGAAAGCAGAGTCTCAAAGAGATATCTGTGTTCATAGCAGCATTATTCACAGCAGCTGAAAGGTAGAAGCAAATCAAGTGTCTATTGACAAGGAAGGGATAAGCAACATGTGGTCCAGCCATCACTGAAATATTATTCAGCCTTAAAAAGGAGGAACAGGGGCACCTGGGTGGCTCAGCTGGTTAAATGTCAGCGTTCGGCTCACGTCACGATCCCAGGGTCCTGAGCTCAAGCCCCACATCAGGCTCCCTGCTCAGCAGGGAGCTTGCTCTCTCTCTCCCTCTGCTGTGCTCTCTCTTTCTAAGAAATAAAATCTTAAAAAAAAAAAAAAAAAGGAAGACCATTCAGATACATGCTACAACATGTCAGGTTGCTGAACCTCTTCCTCCCAGAGCCACAGTCTTTGTTCCTGTGAAATGGGGATAATTATCTATCTTCTTTACGGGGCAGTTATGTGATCAAAAAGCTAATGTGTGGGAAAGTGTCTTATAACCCACAAAGAGCAGTATGGCCTCCCTTCTTCCTGCCTTTCCCTCCCATTCAAGGCTTCATACCTCATCCCTCCGGCCATAACATCCTTGTGCACTCTTCACTCTGACCCTGGCTTTCCTCTTTGCAAAATCCCCTCCTTCTCCACCTTTCTCTGGGCTGTGGCTCAGATAAGTCCTGAATCGGCCTCAGAGCATCTGCAGACCATGGCCCACCCTGTCCCCTTCCTGTGTGGGGACTGGCTCCCAGAACCCTCACAGCCTGGCATGTGGGCAGGTAGGCCTCAAGATCCTGGGCAGCTTGACGGACTGTCAGTGAAGGCCAAATCTTAGCTCCACACCTCCCCACCGGCTGAGTACCCTGGCTCAATTGTTGCTGCTCAACTATAAACTGGGGGTAAAAAATGGAGGTAAAAAAGAAAGCAAATGTACTACTGGGCATTTACCCCAAAGATACAGATGTAGTGAAAAGAAGGGCCATATGTACCCCAATGTTCATCACAGCAATGGCCACAATCGCCAAACTGTGGAAAGAGCCAAGGTGCCCATCAACAGATGAATGGGTAAAGAAGATGTGGTCCATATATACAATGGAATATTACGCCTCCATCAGAAAGGATGAATACCCAGGTTTTGTAGCAACATGGACTGGATTGGAAGAGATTATGCTGAGCGAAATAACCCAAGTAGAGAAAGTCAAGTATCACATGGTTTCACTTACTTGCAGTACATAAGGGGTAACCTAGAGGACAGTAGGAGAAGGAAAGTAAATGGGAAGTAGAGTAATCCATGGAGAGAAATGAAACAACAGAGACTTTGGACACAGAAACAAACTGAGGGACTTCGAGGGAGGGGGGTGGGGGGATGGGAGAGCCTGGTGGTGGGTACTGAGGGCACCTATTGCATGGAGCACTGGGTGTGGGGCATGGGCAATGAATCTTGGAACACTGGAAAAAAAATTAAGTAACAATATAAAAAAAAAAGAAAGCAAATGTAATGCACTGGAAACACAATAGGCTCTCAACAGTGTAGTTTCTTTCACTTCTTCCAACCTGTTTACTCAGTCAGTTACTCATTCAAAAAACATTTATTAGTTCCCTAGTCTTGCCAGGACTGTGCTATATGCAGAGATGAATCGGTCCTTGCAGTCAACAAGCTCATGGTCTACTAAACAAATCTTTAGAATTACTAGTAGCTTTAAAATGCACTTTCATATCTGGTTGGTTAGTTCTGTTCTCATCATACTTCTTTCTCTGAGTCTCCCTGGCTCTCTTTGAGTATTTACTTATGGAAACCTCAGAGGCAGTTTGTTTAATTCGAAAAAAATATAGGGACACCTGTCTGGCTCAGTTGGTAGAATATGGGACTCCTAATCTTGGGGTCATAAGCTCAAGCCCCATGTTGGGCACAGAGACTACTTTGTTAAAAATTAAAAATCAGTATATAATATAGGTGGGCTTTAAGACCCCTGAGAAAAAAGTGGATAATTGAAAAAAACTAGGTAGACATTTTTTGAAAAAATGTCCCAAAATAAATTCCAGGAGGAAGAAAGGTGGAAAAGTAAAGCATAAATATTAGAAGAAAAGTTTCCAAGTGGGGAAATAACCTTCTAGACATGACACAGAAAGGAAAGACTAATCAATATGAGTAAAAATGAAATAAGTTTTTCCTTAAAAGTTATCAGAAACAAAATCAAAGACAAATGACAGGAAAGAAGTATTTGTAGTACACATGACAAAGCCTGTTTTCCTTAATGTAAGAAAGAATTCCTAAAAATCCTTATGTAAAAGGCAGAAAATAAAATTTAAAAAGGAGTGTATATGAGCAGAAAGGGGAAAACAACTTAAAAAACCCTTATTTTGAAATCACTGTATACTTACAGAAGAGTTGTAAAGATAATACAGTTTCTGTGTACCTTTCCTCCAGCTTCCCCTAATATCAACATCTTAGAGCACAATTATCAAAACTAAGAGATTAACCTGAGTATAATACTATTTTTAAAATATTTTATTTATTTATTTGACAGAGAGAGAGAGAGAGATTACAAATAGGCAGAGAGGCAGGCAGAGAGAGAGGAGGAAGCAGGCTCCCCACCGAGCAGAGAACCCAATGTGGGACTCGATGCCAGGACCCTGAGATCATGACCTGAGCCGAAGGCAGAGGCTTAACCCTCTGAGCCACCCAGGTGCCCCTGAGTATAATACTATTAATTACAGTACAGAATTCATATTTTATCAGTTTTCCCGAGCATGTTCTTTTTGTGGTCTAGGATCCAGTTTGGGATGCTCATTGCCTTTCATTGTCTGTATAGTCTCTCCCCATCTGCGATAGGTCTTCTGTCTTTTCTTGACTTTCATGCTGTGGCACTTTTTGAGTACTGTTCAGATGTTTTGGAACATGCCCCTCAGTGTTCATTTGCCTGGTGTTTCCTTATGACTGGATTGAGTTGTGCTTTGTTGGGAAGGATGCGTGGGGTGAGGTACCCTCCTCAGCGCATCAGCGAGCATACATGCTGTCAGTGGGGTCCCTGGGTGGCTCAATGGGTTGAACATCTGCCTTTGGCTCAGGTCGAGATCCCAGGTCCTGGGACTGAGTCCCACATCAGACTCCTTGCTTAGCAGGGAGCCTGCTTCTCCCTCCGCCTGCTGCTCCCGCTGCTTGTGCTCTCTCTGACAAATAAATGAATAAAATCTTTAAAAAAATACATGATATTGGTATGTCAACTTTGACTACTTGACTGACGTGGGTCTGCTAGGCTTCTCTACTGTGACGTCACGATTTTTCCCTTCCAAATGCTGAAGTCTTTAGGCAAGATATTTTTGAGACTATGTAAATGTCCTCTTTTTTTTAAAACCTTAGTTTTAGCATCCACCAGTGAATTTGCTTATAGCGGTCATTATTGTGATGGTTTTTAAAAAATATTTTATTTATTTGACAGAGAGAGAGAAAGAGAGAGCGAGAGAGAGAACGCACAAACTGGGGAAGTAGCAGAGGAAGAAGGAGAATCAGGCTCCCTGTTGAGCAGGGCTCAATCTCAAGACCTTCAGATCATGACCTGGGCTGAAGGCAGCTGCTTAACCAACTGAGCCCCCCAGGTTCCCCCTATTGTGATGTTTTAATGTGATCTCCTCTTACCATTCCCCATTCCTTCTACACTGATTAGTTGGAATTCTTCTGTAAGAAAGAGTTGTCACTTCTCTCACACTTACTTACATAGTTAATAGCTTGTAACCACAAGGACTCATGGATATTTTATCCTTTGCCTTATAATACAATATCATTTGTTTTATTGTTCATGCTGTGCTCAGATATTCAACACAAAACCACCTTCCCCTTTATGTATGTATGTATTTGAGAGAGAGAGTGGGGAGGTGCAGAAAGGGACAGAGAGAGAGAGAGAGAGAGAGAGAGAGAGAATCTTAAGCAGGTTCCACGCCCAGCATGGAGCCTGACGCAGGGCTCCATCTCACAACCCTGAGAGATCATGACCTCAGTAGAAATCAAGAGTGGGGTGCTTAACTGACAGAGCCAGCCAGACGCCCCCAAAAACACCTTTTAAAAACTTAAATTTGAGAAAAGAGAATTAAAATATAAAGGGATATATTGTTTTTCACTAACGATGCTGACAAGGATGAAAAAGCTTACTGATAACCGTGCATTACTGAGGACGAGGGAAACAGGGCTCATACCAGGATGGGATCATAATGGTGCCAATGGCATGGTTGGGGGGGGGGTGTCTGGCAAAATTAAATTAAAACCAAAATGCATTTTTCCTTGGACTGAGAATTTAACTTCCCAGAATTTTTCCTAGAGATATGCTCTCACGTGGAAAATGGTGTCTGTGTGAAGATGATATTAGCAATATTACTTAAAATGTCAAAAGATTAGAAGCTGCATGAGTGTCAGTCATTAGGGGACTGGTTGAGTAATTATGAGCTACTCCATAAGGGAATATAAGGTATATTCTTTGTGGTAATGCTGAGACAGGCCTCTACATAGTGACATTGGGAATGATCTTCAAATAGGGAGGTTAAATGAAGAGTCATGATTTACAGTTATGTATAGAAGGCTTTCTGGGACATTTTCTAAGGTTATCTGATGCTTCTATCCCCTTTATCATCCTGGTTCTCTCTTTCTTGGGGGCATTCATGTTATTTGTAAGTAATGCCCCTGGACTTGTCTGAATTTCTAATCCTTTTTCAACTATTTTTATTTTTTATTTTTTAAAAATATTTTTAAAATTTATTTGACAGAGGGCACCTGGGTGGCTCAGTGGGTTAAAGTCTCTGCTTTCAGCTCAGGTCATGATCTCAGGGTCCTGGGATCGAGGCCCGCATCGGGCTCTCTGCTCGGCGGGGAGCCTGCTTCCTCCTCCCTCTCTGCCTGCCTCTCTGCCTACTTGTGATCTCTCTCTGTCAAATAAATAAATAAAATCTTTAAAAAAATTTATTTGACAGAGAGAGACACAGTAAGAGAGGGAACACAAGCAGGGGGGAGTGGCAGAGGGAGAAGCAGGCCTCCCACGGAGCAAGGAGGGTTACATGCATCCCTGTGTTTATAGCAGCATTACTTACAATAGCCAAGATATAGGGATAGGTTTTCTCAATGGTTTATATGTTTGAACATGAAATAGGAACTCAAAAACTTATTGGACACTGTGTATGTGAGTGGAGCTTGTCTTCATGCCTCTCCCTAGGATGATCATGGGGACCACTTCCTGGGGGCACTCCTGTTGCCCATGACCTGAGATGTTTTCTCATGGCTAGCCAGGTTCCTCAGGACACAGGCTTTCTGAGAGAGGGACAGCCTGGATGCCCGCCATCTGCGAGTTCAGGAGGTGGTAAGGGCTCTCTGTATTCAGTCTTCATGTGCATTTGGTATGCTGCCCACATCTTCAAGCATTCCTGCCATCTCCTAGTTTGGGGCCCTGTTTTACCAGAATGGCACTGAGGGTGGGGCTGTCATGCAGCCAGATAGATTAGGGAGGGATCTAGGAATCCATGTGATCACCAACTAGTCTCCGTCCAGCCCTCACTTTAGCACATTCCCTTTCCTCTGCTTCTGGAAGTCCCTGGTATCGCTCATTCCAGTGCCTTTTCAAGGCTCTGCTTGTAAACCAGGGGCTCTCAGCAGAGCCTCACTGTTGTGTAGGAGCTGGCTTTCTTGGGTCTCCTGTCAGTGGCAGCTTAGTGTCCAGCTTCGAAAATGTAGGCACTATTTCTGTCTCCTGTTCTCTCCGTCCTTACTGGTTTCTATTTTTGTTCGCTTGTTTCTTTGTTCAATCCCTTTATTGGAGATTTCAAGGGGAAGTGAACTTAGATGTGTGTGTTCAATCCATCATTTCAACCCAGAAATCCTCCTGCTATCTTTTACTTTCTTTTCTTTTTTTTTTTTTAAAGATTTTATTTATTTGACAGAGAGAAACACAGCCAGAGAGGGAACACAAGCAGGGGGAGCGAGAGAGGGAGAAGCAGGCTTCCCGCCGAGCAGGGAGCCCGATGTGGGGCTCGATCCCGGGTCTCCGGGACCATGACCCGAGCCCAAGGCAGCTGCCCAACCAACTGAGCCACCCAGGTGCCCCTATCTTTTACTTTCTTAATAACTAAATAAAATTATATCCTGATTCTTCTCCTACTCTTAAAATGTTTTGAATGCTGCACCTGTGTTTTCCAGAGATCTAGCAGAGTTTTTAAATATAAAGTTGGCCCTCTGAGTTATAAAATATTATGCCCAACATGACTGAATTTCTCACGTTCTTCAGAATTCATTTTAAGACTATTGGGAAAAAGTCTTGTTTTGTCTTCATAGTGATTGTATGAAACTTCTGGGAAGCAGCATATGGCACTGAAATTTGTCTCGTCTGAATGTTAATGTGGGACTCGAAACTTTCCCGAGCACACGCTGTGCCCCGGGCCTGAGCCGTGGCTACTTCGTGAGGCTTCAGTGTGGGCACAGCACCTCCGCCTGTCCCTGCGGTCCTGCTTCCCGGCAATCTTGGCACAGAGCTCCCTGGCACGTGCAGCCAGCCCTCCCAGTCCAGCTAGACCCGTGGCACGGGTCTCCTCCTCTCTTCCCACTTGGCTCCTTCCGCGACCCTGCTGCTGAGAACAGAGTTCTGGGGCTGGTGACCGTGGAGTCGCTCTCCTCCGCTTTATTTATCCAGCTATGAACAAACCTTGACAATGACAACAAAACAAAGCCTCTTTCTGCAATGAGTGCAAATGATTTTTTTTTTTAAGATTTTATTTATTTGACAGAGAGAAACACAGACAGAGAGGGAACACAAGCAGGGGGAGTGAGAGAGGGAGAAGCAGGCTTCCCGCCTAGCAGGGAGCCCGATGTGGGGCTTGATCCCGGGTCTCTGGGATCATGACCTGAGCCGAAGGCAGTCGCTTAACCAACTGAGCCACCCAGGTGCCCCGAGTGCAAATGATTTTAAGAGCTGATTGGAATGTGGTCTCATTTGCTTATGGAACTTTTTCTGTCTAGGAAGAGAGGTCAGTGAGTGACAAGTGTCTCCATTCCAGAGACAGGAATGGGACCCATCACAGCAGCAGCAGCAGCAGCAGAGAGAGAGAGAGAGAGAGGGGTGGTGCAAACTGCTTCTGCAAGCTTCAACAATGAGGTTGGTCTGGGAAGGGCTCTGAGCCTGTGGGCAGTGGGCACTGTGGTCTCCCCACTCCCTTCCCTTCTCAATCCAACTGACAGGACCTCCCTAGGCAGTGAGGTGCTCGCCGTAAGAGAGGCTGCTGGCTCAGCCTTCTCGTGTCTGCAGAATTGCACAGATCCCCCAGGGGGACACTAGTGATACACTCAGGAAACCTCTTGGGAAGGTTAAATTGTGCCAATCGTACCCCAGAAGGGGAGGGGCAGTGGCTGGGGGCGGGAGCATTGGGAGAGTCCCGCATGATAGTGCCTCACCTGCATCTAGGACCTGTGTGATGTCAAGTGTAGGGTTGGAGGTGTGAGTGGGTCTCAAAGCCCACCACAGACACCCCCCCAATGCATCCCTAGAGATAAGGAGTCCACATTTAGACATCTGCTGGGAGAGAGGGCATCAAACTTCTGAAAAAGAATAACACAAAAAGTAAAAATAGATTTTTGCTCCTTTACTGTCCTTCCCTTCTCCCTGCCCCAAGCTTGGGGGACACGGGGAGTCTTGGGGCTGAGAGGTCTCTTCACTCTCATGCCCAGTCTCAATCTAGCCTCCACGTGGTCAGGTGCACTGGGCAGCAAGACAAGGGAGAACTTCATGCCCACCCCACCCAACAACCACAGGACTGATTCCCAGGTTCCTTTATGGGAGGGGGAGCTGCACGGCCAAGATGGTGGCCTGCGTCTGAGTCAGGCCATGAAGGAGATATTGCATGGTGCCCACTTTCGAGCCCCTGTGACCTTGAACTTTGGTAAATGTTGATTTTTAAAAAGATTTTATTTATGTATTTCAGAGAGAAAGAGAGAGAGAGCGCACACAAACGGGGGAGCAGCAGGCAGAGGGAGAGGGAGAAGCAGACTCCCCACCAAGCAGGAGCCCAATGTGGGGCTTGATTTCAGGACCCTGAGATCATGGCCTGAGCTGAAGGCAGATGCTTAATGGACTGAGCCACCCAAGTGCCCTAAAATGTTGATTTAAATTAGAGTCAAACTCTGGGCAGTGGGATGAGCTACTCTCCTTCTCTCATGGAGGAACTGGGAATGGAATCTGTGTTATAGAAGCACCCTCTTGTGTATGTTGAAGCAAGAGCCCCGGAGAAGACTTTCGAAGCTCTTTCTTCCTACAAAAAGTCAGATTCAGAAGCAACCTAAATGTCCAGCAGTAGGGGAGTAACTAACTGCTGGTATACTGCTAAAATAGAATCTCATGTAGTTATTTAGTAAAATGTTTACAAAGAAATTGTGGTGCTTGGCTGACTCAGTCAGTAGAACATGAACTCTTGAGCTCAGGGTTGTGAGTTTGAGCCCCACTTGGGCGTAGAGCTTACTTAAAAGAAAAAAAAAGAATTTATAGGTACATACACACACATGAGTAAATAAACCCCAGAACGTATACATAAACACACACACCAAGTCCAATAATGGTATAGTCAAATAATACATTTCTGGAAATTCCTTACAATGTCATTGGTGATTCTCTCTTAGTTTGGGGGTGTGTGGGGAATTTTTATTTATTTTTTTCCTGTAGTTTCTAGGTCTTCTGTAAGAAATAAGTCTTTTTAAAAAATTATTTATTTATTTATTTATTTGAGAGAGAGAGAAAGTATGAGCATGGGGAGGGGCAGAGGGAGCAGGAGAGAGAGAAGCAGACCCCCTGCCTGATGCAGGGGTGTGATTCTCTGATCCCACCCAGATCATGACCTGAGCTGAAACCAGGAGTCAGACTGAGCCCCAGAAATAAGGATTACTTTTATTTGATTCTCTCCTTGAGAAGCCAGGGTTGGGTGGGCTGTGGGAGAGTGTTAGAGCAGAAAGCCAGATAAAGGGTCCAATGTGGCGTCAGCTGCAAAAGCCTAACAGGAGAGACCGTCCAGGTACAAAAGCAAGAGCCGGACGAAGCCTGAAGGTCAGAATTGGAGGGTCCAACCACTGCCACCAGCAGTCGAGAGGGACACGTGGCTGTACGGCTTTCAAGAGCTGCTGAGCCTCAAGAACAGGAAGGGAGTCATTAGCACGCTAACTCTTGAGGACAACCTTTACGACCAGAGAAATCTTGGAAAGCATAATCATGGTGGTAATTTAAAAAAAAGATTTTATCTATTTGAGAGAGAGCGCGCACAAGCAGGGGAGGTGGCAGGCAGTGGGAGAGGGAGAAGCAGGCTCCCACTGAGCAGGGCTCAATCCCAGGACCCTGAGATCATCCCCTGAGCCAAAGGGGGCGCTTTACTGATGGAGCCACCCAGGCACGCCCATCGCGGTGGTTATAATACTGCCTTGGGTCTCCTCCGTGCATGTCTTTCTCATTCTTCTCTTTTCTGGCACGACAGACTCCTCTGCTTGTTGGCTTACGAGGAGCTAGAAAGGAAGATCTCAGCAAAACCCTTTGTACCGTTTGGGCCCCTCAGCAGTGGTAACAGCCAGAGTTAGAGCCTCAAGAGCCACAGCCTGGAGGGACACGGGCCACACAAGCTCAAGGCGACCAAGTGATGGTCGCTTGAACTGCAGGTGTCTCAAGGGCCTGGAAGGTGGAGGCAGCAACAGCCTCTGGGGAAAGGCACGAGCCGCCCAGGACCAAGGAGGAGAGATGGTCTCGGGTGTGCAGTGTTCTTCCAGCTGGGAGCTTGGCATCAGGCCGCTGCCGTGGTCCTCTGCCCAGCGTGGCCCCCAAACTGTGGAGGCACAGCCCCTCCGACCTCCCAGGTCGCCTTCCTGCAGGCAGCCACGGTCCCCTGGCCAAGTCCTCGTGTGGCCTTGTTGCTGTTGGACTCCACTGTTCTTCACGGGAGTGATGGGGGAGCCCGGCCGGGATTTTCCAGGCCCTTGAGACACCTGCAGTTCTCATCTACATCTTTTGGGAGCGGCTTTCTTTCTTTTTTTCTTTTTAAAATATTTTTTTATTTCTTCATTTGAGAGAGAGAGAGACAGGGAATGAGAGCGTGAGCAGGGGGAGTGGGAGAGAGAGAAGCTGAGTCTCCACTGAGCAGGGAGCCCGATGCGGGGCTCGATCCCAGGACCCCAAGATCATGACCTGAGCTGAAGGCAGGTGCTTCATCGACTGAGCCCCCCGGGTGCCCATGAGCTGCTTTCTTAAGAGCCCAGGAAAAATGCCTGGTGCGGACATTGTGTCTTTGGCCACTGGGCAGTAACCCTGCTTCTTCCCTGCCCCTTGTCCGTCACTCTGGTCAGAACGAAACCAGACACACAGTTTTGTTTCCTCTTCTAGGTTATGTGAGGAGAGATGGTCGTCCGGTCAAGAATTTATCAAATCCTCATGTCTTAAATTCTTAATTTGACTTCCTTCGGTGAATGAGCCCCTAGTCCACACGCTGCAGCTCAGTCTCCCACTCTGGGCCTCAGGCTGGCGGTCTGGTGCCCGCAGACACTGCTGTGTGTCCCGTGGGGGTTGCCGTGGTGCCGCGAGCGGCCTGTGGATGCTGACCCGCTGCGGTTTCTGAGACAGAGCATGGTGTGTTTCGGGGCGGCTTGGGCTCTGTGCTGATCAAGCGGCTGGGGGACGTCTGAGAGGTGATTTCGTGGCTCGCATGCGCTACACACCCAAATCTGATCAGCCTCTTGCTCTGGCGATCGACCGACTTTCAATCAGTTGTTAAAACAGCCAGATGACTCCTGTGAGAAAAGGATGCTGAATTCACAGCTGCCAACCCTGCTGAGGCTGGACAGTCCCTTGGCATTTGGGGCCGGGGACTAGAAGTCTCCAAAGACTCGCTGCCAGAGGCTTAACGTATTGTCTTCCCCTGTTTGGCTCCCCTGAGCCACAATCTCTTGACCCCAGGGTCAGCCATGCCCAGCAGGCTCCCCTCTCTATAGTGGGGACAGAAGCTCCCCTGGTCCAGGGAGACTGATGCCGCCTCAGAAGGGAGCACCAGAGCTCCAGATTTTCCACCCTGATCCTTCACCCCTAAGCCACCAGACAACTGTGTGGCCTAGGGTGTAGATGCATTTGTTAGAGACGCACTGGAGGAACCCTCGTGCCCTCTCTGGACGTGGCCCGGGGAAGGAGGAGGAGCTCGGTGGCCATGTTTGCGTGACAGCAATCTCACCCCTAGCCTACGGGGGTTGAATGAGACATCGCACCTGTGCCGAGTGGATCGGGTCATCCAGGATTCCACCCGATGCTGCGGTGCTGGAGTTAGACGGTCCCAGTGCTGCTCCAGGTGTTAGGGGCTGTTCTGGAGCCTCTGCACTTAGGTCCACTCTGAGGCCCCCAGCCCCTGCAATACACCCTTATTCATGCTCCTGGAGCTTAGAGGGAACATCAGGTCCTCTTAGCATCAGGTTTGTTTAGCTCTTCCAGTATTTTACTACTTACACCTGTTCCAGGAAGCTCAGCCTAGCCCTGGGCAGCCGCCTATCGGCCAACTCCTGGTCTTACCCTTTCTTTTTCTTTT
>PITA01033229.1:0-13005 GCA_004023965.1 Spilogale gracilis | reverse complement strand
CCTGAGTGGCTCAGGTGGTTAAGCGACTGCCTTCGGCTCAGGTCATGATCCCGGAGACCCGGGATCGAGCCCCACATCAGGCTCCTTGCCCCACGGGAAGCCTGCTTCTCCCTCTCTCACTCCTCCTGCTTGTGTTCCCTCTCCAGCTGTGTTTCTCTCTGTCAAATAAATAAATAAAATCTTAAAAAAAAATTCAAACTTATCCTGGTTTACAATATCCTCGTATTAATTCAAGGAATACTGTCTTCAGTCAGTTTCTACAAAAGGTTCTGCTTTTTCCTCCTGCAGGACTTTGCCTAGATATCCCTTCTTAACTTTCTTCTACTCGTCAAACATCCAATTTTTCATGAGTCTTTCCTCCTGATAGCTTACTTCCTCTGAGATCTTTGCTAACCCTTTCCAAACAGTACCCCATTACAATCCCTAATAATGCATTACTTCTCCTCTGTAGTAATGTGTAATTTCATGTAATGATTATTTATCCAAGGTCTGTCTATCTTTCTGGACCAGAAGCTCCCTGATAGAAGAAGCTATGCTTGTTTTCTTTACTTTGTTAACCATCATATTCTCAGAGCCTAGCCAGGGCAAAACACGTAAAGGTGCTCCGAAATACTCCCCAAGGAAAACTTCATCTTAGAATTTGGGCATACATAGTGTGCCTCTTCTGAAGAAGTGAAAAACTTCCTTTTGTCAAAATATAAAAAGAATAAATCATGAAAAAAGCAAAACAAACAACATATCAAAAACAAAACAAAACAAACCCACAAAAAAAAACCCACCCACACAGATTAAGTTCTTTCATCATTTTGGTGATTTGACAACACAGAGATAATGTTAGCATCAAGAGCTAAAACCAATATTCCTTCAACGTTTATTTTGTTAATTGTCTTCCTAAACTCAAATCCCTACCCGTGGGTAGTTTCTCAGCTTCTGTCTTAGAAAATAAACAAAACCCTCTCATGTTTTGTTTTAAGTCACTTTGAGTTCTCACTGGGATTAGGTTGGTTCAGTTGGTAAATTTTTTGGTTTAGGAGTTATATGGATTGATTGATGTATTTCCCAAAAACACTGTCTATCTGCATACCCCCCCAATACTTTCCTACTAAAATAACAACAAAACAAAACAAAATTTTGGAGGATATAAATGTACCTTTCTAATAATTACAATGTTAAAGTTATGCCCACCTCTGGATTGCCTCTGTAGGTTTTATACTGCATTATCACTTTCAAATTGTACCAGGTCTCAGCCTGCTCCATAGGGTGATGAATCAGAATGAGAGTTGCATGAAAAAATACTTCACAGCTGACTCAAGCATCTAATTCCGTTTTATGCTTTAAAAGCAAATTCTATGCAGCTTCAGTATATCTATGGAAATACTTGTTTTATAGACAAATTTTTTTTGAAGTGAGATTTGACAGTGTTTATAGCAAAACACTTTGTTCTCTAGCAGCTGTTTGAACACACACATAAATATGCAGGAAAACTCACAAATATTGTTTGCTCTTGTAAATACTTGAAGTGAAAAATCAGCATTTTACAGTCATAGCATAGTGTTGCTAATAATACTTTTTATTTACCAAGCACATATAAACTCTCAGATATAAGGAGGTTTCTATCAATTTTTTATTATTTTATTAACATTCAATGACCACTAAACTCTAAGTTCCTTGAAGACAAAGACTATAATTCATTAATCTTTTTATTCTCAGAGACAATTAGAATCATTGATATCAAGTGGGTGCTCAGTTGATATTCATAAAATTAATGAACCTCACTAATGAATAAGATTCTGTGAATAGATTTAGTCATATCAATTCTAAGTTCTTTATTAGAAATTCTGCATGGACTTAGTATATTTGTTCTAGTTCATCTGATCCAAAACAAAAACAAAAACATGTGCTTTCGTCATGGGGCATGTACCATTAATGTTTGTTTGAGCCATACAATTCATCAAATCACAATAAATGTATAGCAAAGTCCATATTTTCCTTTATCTCTGCATTCCTAAGAAACTCTAAGAAATGGGATAGGCAATATTAGTTCAATTTTATAGATAAAATAATGGAAGATCAGCAATGATAATTAATTTCCTAGGTAAGGAAGATGTGTTTTTCAAACTCAATTTCAACTCTTTAAACTATATGTAACACATATTCATTGAATGCCTCCAGCTGCATAAGGCACTCAGCTAGGCAGTAATTATACAATAATAAACAACACAGGCATGACCCCTCTCTTCCCAGAGCTTCAAACCACTGCAAGAGAATTTTATGATAGAATTTCTGCACAAAGTTTATCAGAAACATTTCCATATTGGTATGGTATAAAACAAAACAAAACAGACGTAGGGGGTGACAGCAGGCAGCACGAACAAAAATTTCAAAGATATTCGAAGTCAGTCTGGCCAGAAGTTCAGAGAGGAAGCTAAGAGAATGGTGGATGTGAATGCAGAGATATCAGATTAAGCTAATCTTTACCCTGCATACCTAGATAAGGACCTGGAATCCAGGCTTGGAGATGATGGAATTAAAGGGTCTTAGAGAAAGGATCTGATTCTGAGTCAACAGCTTGCAGAAAGAAAAACTGTATTCTAGCCTAGAGTCAGAGATAGTCTTTAGGAGGCCAGCACACCCGAGTCAATGGGTAGAAGCAAGAAGACTCTACAATTGGTTGATCTAAAAAACAAAGTTACCATGCCATTCCTAAAAATCAACCTGAGATTTTCAAAAATTCAAAAATTTCTGAAAAACTGCTTTCAACATGTGACCAAAAAAGCTTTCTGCCACTCACTAAAGATTTCCAAAACTAAAGATCTTCCAAAAAAGATTTGATTTTTGAGGATCTCCCTCCCCCAACTCCCAGTTTTCTCACAACATGCATATTTGGGAGCAGTCTCTTTTTTCCAATTATTAACGGGCAGTACGGAAACAGCTCATCATCATCAAGCTTACGTTCTTTAATAAGTTTAGTCACCTTTAAAGTTTCTGATTATCATTAGAGTTCTCCCAGAATAAATACCATTGCAACTATTTCCAGATCTTTAAAAAGTGTTTTGTCTACCTTGGAATCAGTGAGTTGGGGGCACAAATGGAGAAGTGAGGTATTAATATGACTCTTTATAACTTGCAGTGGTTACTAGCTGTTTACATCCAAACTTATTTGGTTCCCAATCCTGACTGGCAGTCAAATTAAAGAGGGAAATTGATGGATTCTGGGATATAGATTATTGGGGTTGAAGGAGAACATCCCTATAAGCATCCAGGGTTGACTGTTCTTTGGAGTATCAATCTTACTTAAGTATAATATACAAAATGAGACATTCTTGTTTAAAAGGTATTACAGAAGGTGGCTGTGTAACCGTTCTCTAATTAAATATGCTTAATCAGTTTCATTTTTCAAGAGGATCACTCTACCAAAATTCCATCCGCTTCTGAGTTTTTATATGCCACTACACATGATATACTCTTATTTATACTCTAGTATTTTAATTGCATGATAGTTAGCACTCTTCATTGCTGATGCATAATGAGCTTTCAGATCACTACAGTATCACAAGCTATTTTTTCTCCACACTTGCACACAGTGTAATTTTTTTGTCATTCTATTTTAGTGTCATGAGCTTTTTGCTTTCAAAGTAAATTGCTCTTCAGTTTTATCGATGAAACTTCTGATTGGTGTCTGCTCATTTCTCTAAGTTAGTGTTCTCTCCTTTAAAATATTTTATCTATTTTTTACTACTGGTAAATGTAACAACATACTGTATCACCTAAAATCATAACTATATAATATGTCCTGGATTATTTTGGAAGAGAACTATATATTTGGTGGATTCAGTCATGTCAAGACAGCCAAAGGTTGGTCATTTTTCATTATTAATATTGGATCTCAAGATTGTCACCAGGTTGGGTGATAGCTAGAAGTTACTGGACAGAGTAGAATATTCCAAAAGGTAATTCAGTTATTCAAAATATGACAATAATAATAAAGAGTTGATAATACTAGGCACTTAAACTTAAACACACATAGAAGATTAAATTTAAGGACCATATTGTTTCCGTCAGGTTCCAAAATTTATTCAAAATTCAAAAAGATCAACTTATTGAATGAAAAGTTTTCGGTGTATAGACTTATTCACTCACAAAACTGTAAACATTAACCTGTCCCAAACATGTTGAACAAAAAATTTAAACATTTTCAGAATGTCATATATATTTTCAGCTACTGCAAGCATGCCCAGTAAAGTGTTATTCCTTAGTGATAGAATATTTTTTCTACCCTGTCAGGGAGCCTGGGTGGCTCAGTGGGTTAAAGCCTCTGCCTTCAGGTCAGGTCATGATCTCAGGCTCCTGGGATCAAGGCCCTTATCAGGCTCTCTGCTCAGCGGGGAGCCTGCTTCCTCCTCTCTCTGCCTGCCTCTCTGCCTACTTATGATCTCTCTCTCTCTCTCTCTGTCAAATAAATAAATAAAATGTTCAAAAAAAATTTTTGTCTTCCCTGTCAGTAATGAAGCAGGCTTGTAAATCATGCTTATAAACTGATACATGGACTTGGGGCCTTAAGATTTCTAGAAACTCATAATAATATTTGTTTATTGTTTTTCTCTAAGCTAAACTGAAAGCTTGTTTAATAATGTATCATCTTCTTAATGTAATGATAGACTCAAGAAAATGTTCAAGAAATGTTTGATAAATAGATCAATTAATGCATGAATACAACCTAAAAGTCTGGTTTTCAACATGAATCAGAAAAAATTACACTGCAAAAAGCAAGAGAAATAGTTTGCCATTTAAAAATGTGAGTACAATATGGTATTTTGTAGTGTGTTTGTGTGCATTCCTATTGTTTTAAAGGTAACTAAGATAAATCCTTCTCTTTTAACTTCTAATTATCAGGTTTTTCCTTGTCTATCAAAACTATGCTCTAAATTCACATTATCTTTGATCAGTATTGAGTTTAAAAGTTTAAAACCTCATTTTTATTCAAAGCAGAAGTGATCATTATTTGTTAGATTCCTGTGCATTATGGTCACATTAAGGTCTACAGAAGTCCACTTTCTTTATGTTCTTGCTCCTCTCTGGATCCTTGGAAAACTCTCACTTGACTCCTCTATTAAATACAAATGTTTCATCTAGGTATTCCAAGTATTCCATAATTCGACTCTAACTCCCTTCCCTAACCTATTCTGAATTTGTTTCCTTATTCTCAGCTAAAATCAATGCTCTACTCAAATGGTTTCATTATCTTAATCTGAAAACACTACCTCTCTAAATTTAGATTAGGACTAAGGATTAGGACTATAGTTAACACTGCCATATGATGTATGTAAAAGTTGTTAACAGAGTAAAACCTAAGAGTTCTCATTATAAGGAACAAAGCCGTATTTTTTCTCTTTTTTTTGTATCTATTATACTTATTGTGGTAATCAATTCACAGTATGTTTAAGTCAAATCATTATGCCATACATCAGAAACATAAAGTACTGTGTATCAATTAATCTCAGTAAAAGTGGGGGGGGGACACTATCTCATTATGTTAATTTTCTTATCTGATTTATTTTCCATAGTTCTCAATTTAATATTTCCTTCCAAATCACTTAAAAATCCATCCTCTTGATAAAAAAATTTCCCCATCTTTCCCTACTCTTTATCCATTAATTTATTTCATAAAATTCATGATTGCAAAGATTTTTTATTTGTTTTATGTAGATATACTCATGACATTAGAACAAAATATTACATACTAGTTTTGAAAATCCATCATGCCTAACATATGGTGTTCAAAGGTACACAGTCAGTGCTCCAAAGTTCTCATCAAAATCTTTGATTCGTTTGCACTACATAAAAATACATACTACACACACATCTCTGTGTGTACGTATATCTCCACATATTTAAACCTATCTGCTGTTGGTAAAAATTTCTATAAACTATTATATATGGATTCTAACATATTAATTTATCATTCATTCAGCAAATATTTATAGAGTGCTTGTTATGTACAAGATGAGGCCAGCCTTGGGCTAATTGCTCTGGAGTTACTCACTCTTCTAACTCTGTCAGTGTCTAGCTAGAGCCTTATACAAAGTTAAAATACATTCTATTGATAAGAATTAGCATATCTGTTTTCAAAGTGCTTACTTACTTTTGCACAGCTGTAAAACATTCTATTTCAATACAGGAGTTAATTATTAAGCAAAAGATACATATTGCTTTTCAATTTTTAATACTGAATACTAGTTTTCTGTTCTCTTATAATCAAAACTACCTGGAATTTTCTACTTTGAAAAATGTTCAATTTTAGCTATGGCTGAATAGAGAAAGTAAGGCCTAAGCAGATGGCTGTCAAAACACCAATGACTACATACTATGGCTGAGAACTGGAACATGAAAATATGCAACGTGATACAGAGTAGACTTCTTCCATGTAAATGCCAAGGGACATCTGGCTTGAAAACTCTGAAAAATCAATTTGATACTATTCTATATTTGCTCCATCTTCCACGAATATTAAATTATATCAGCATCTGCTAGAATCCCTGACAGGAAAGGCTGTGTCCCCAGAACCATTTCAAACCCTGGTGTTTCACTTGCCAACATCAGAAAACATCTGGAAGCTAAAAACTGACTTAAAGTGTTGTCTACATGAATGGAGGTTTTTGGGAAATAGAATCCTTATGTCTGAAACAGTTAATGCATCCCACTCACAATAAATTCTCCTTTCTCTAACAAAGCACACATATACTAATTGCTTGTAAACAGCTCTACTCTTGGAATTGGTTTCTAAATGTGTGTCTGCTGCATTCATTCTTGCTGTTAGACTTGATTTTAGTGCACATCGATGCAAAATATCACTGCTCTACTTGCAACTGGACAGAGTCTTTGGGTTAATTAAAATGTCATATGACTTAACAAGGAAATTGATATTCGACAATTTAGTTGATATAATATGGATGTATTTAATTACCATGAATACTTTTTCTACCTGGTCAAAGCCCCTATTTCATTCTGCATCATAGAGAGATCATTGCTATCATGATCTCATTTTCACATAACCTATCATTTTATTCTGTATCATATTAAATATGAAATCCTGAACATACATACAATAAGAGTAAGTGAAGGACATTTTATCAATGAGGTAAATATTCAAATTAAAGCACAAATTCTAGTTGATAGGTAAGTGTGACACATACAAAGGAGTACATAGGTATCAGTAAAATTGTGTGTGTGTGTGTGTGTGTGTGTGTGTGTGTGTGTGTGTTCAGGTGTGTACCCAGAAAATACTCTTCTATGACTGGATCTGCACCATCTGTTAAGTGTAGCTAGACTAGAAAATGATTTTGAGCTGAAAAAGGGCAAGTACTTTGTTCCACTAAAAAAGAAAACACTGTAAAGTTTCTTGTGGCTCTATAATGCAGTCAGAATGTTTCAAATGTAATTTCCTTAAATGAGCAAAAGCTGCCACAGGTATATTGTACCTGCATCCACCCTGACCACAGAGCACACATCCCTGCTCTTCAGCAGCTATGAAATTTCCCATTTCCCATTTCAAATGCATGAATTTGCACATCGTACCAAAAGGAAGCAAAAATGGTTTCCCTGATTTAAATTTTTTCAATTTAATTTCAATTCTGATATGGTTACTCTCTTTTCTCCATGGATTCTTCTTGTTAGGGACGATTTCTCCTTGACCTACTAACGAAGCTATTGATGAAAAGAGTAATCATAGCTATATTATAGCAAAATGTGGTCTTTTCAGATTTATGAAAGAACAATAAGGTTTTCAGATCACTGTCTTTTTAAAAATCCTTAATGAAAACAAAATTCATGATTTAAGCTTCTATTTTTTATGTAATAGCAAGTCTGAATATACACTTTTAAATGTAAAGACAATGTTCATGAATATATGTATTTTTCTAGAAATTTACTTAATACAGATAAACAAGCAATCTATGTGTGAGAAAAAATTACTTGTTTGTAAGTGGAAGGGAAAGGTCTATTTTATGTAAGAATAGCAGAGGTGCACATTTCATTTATTTTTCACATTTTATAACACCTCAGTTTCCTCTTTTCCCAATAATTCAAACTAGACTTCTCAACAGATTCACTCAGATATGGACCTTACTATGTGTAATGGGGAACTGCTGCCATTACAATATTTATTTATATGCATTGTGAATCCCAAAACTAGTTAGCACTAAATTAATTTTAAAAATTTCAGAAGTCAGAAGAAAGTATTCCACATGGCCCTGGACTTCATTTTGATGGCCTTCAAGCACACTTCTGCCTAATAAAAAAATGGAAAAATGTTTGCCTATCTCACTTCTGTCAAGACATAACATGAATTTATTTAGACAAATCTATAACTATATGGTAATTTAGTTGAATCTATACCTTAGGCATACTATATTTCCTGTAGAAACTAAGAATTTACCACACTTCCTAAATATTTTTCACATATCATTTAACTTATTTATCTCATGTACTCACTATATAATATGGTTATTCAGTAGATCCAGCACAAATCCAAGGTTTTATTTAAATTCATATTAAATTTCTGAATTACCGTGCTTTTAATACAGATCAACTTTGCAAATGCAGAGAAGAGATGGAGAACTTCTCCCAGACTGTGGCTTAAGTAGTTGCTTAAAAAACCTTTCCAAACTGAATCCATTCCCCACTACGCATTTGGTCATTACCATCTGGCTTTGGAACAGTTGGTCTATATTTGTTCATGTGTCTGTTCACCAAAAAAAAAAATTAAACATTTATTACAAGTACTATGATATGAAGTGAATGACAAGGACAAAAATAATACTGATTAGAATTGGTAACTAGTGACCTAATAATGAAGTACATGACTTATAAGTGAATAAGCAAAATCAAATACATAATACAAACTAATATAAATTCAACAATACGATAAAAGTTAAAAGGCAGGGAGACCGGGGCGCCTGGGTGGCTCAGTTGGTTAAGCAGCTGCCTTTGGCTCAGGTCATGATCTTGGAGACCCGGGATCAAGTCCCACATCGGGCTCCCTGCTTGGCGGGAGGCCTGCTGCTCCCTCTCTCACTCCCCCTGCTTGTGTTCCCTCTATCTCTGTGTTTCTCTCTGTCAAATAAATAAAATCTTAAAAAAAAAAAAAAAAAGGCAGGGAAATTAAATGATTGAATGATGTTGGCAAAACTAGAGACAACAGAGCAAACCTGAGTGCTAGTCTAGCAAAACAAGTAAGATATAACCACGACTAAAGGGACAGAGAAAAAAATGAACAACTTAAGAAATATGAGAAGGTGAAATCAATGAGATTTGGAACTCATTTTATGTGGGGGTAAAGAGAAGAAAAACTCAAGGATGGTCTCCAGGTTTCTTACTGGCACTGTGGTATGGAATGCAGAAAGTGCAAAGACAAGGTTGAAGGTCTAGACCTGAGAATCTCCCGTGTACACTTGGAATGGATGCCAAGGGAATGTTTGCATATGTACAGAGAAAGTCTATGGAACTGCAAAGGAGCCAATGTTTGGAATTCAGAAGAACTTCAGTATGATAGAATTACACAGGGGAACCTATAAAGATTACCCAGAAAGATCAACCAAAGAGGACAGAAGAGAATTCAAAGTGAATATCTCAGAAGTCAATGAGAAAGAGTCCTCAAAAAGAGAGGGAGTGCTCAGACATGACAAATGTCACAAAGAATTCGGGGAAGACAGAGAAAAATCTCCACTGGATTCAGAAATTAAGGGCAAGCTTAATGAGAAAAGCTTTATAGAGAGATGGAAATTGAAGACAAATTGTCACCAGTGGAGGAGAGAATGGATACGAGGCAGCAGGTGTGGACATGGATGAAAAGGAGGATGAAAAGGAGGATAGCATATATTTTTTTGTTTATCTTTAAAAAGGAAAAGAATTAAGCAAAGTGAAGCTGATAGGGTGCATATTAAAAGCATAGCTATAAGAGAAGAAAGAAAGCAGATGGAAAAGACTCCAATTATAGGGAATATTCAAAGTGCCAATCTGATATTGGCATTGGCGGCAAACAGTGTTCCCATATATCTAAACTAGAAGCACTAAATAATTTCAGGACCCACATTACCTTTAAATACAATAGAGTTGTTTTTTTTTTTATTGTTACTTAAATTTTTTTTCCAGTGTTCCAAGATTTATTCCCTATTCCCCACACCCAGTGCTCCATGCAATAGGTGCCCCCAGTACCTACCACCAGGCTCTCCCATCCCTCTACTCCCCTCCCTCCAAGTCCCTCAGTTTGTTT
The DNA here is from genome assembly GCA_004023965.1 of Spilogale gracilis. NCBI lineage: Eukaryota > Metazoa > Chordata > Mammalia > Carnivora > Mephitidae > Spilogale > Spilogale gracilis. The sequence goes on along the minus strand of PITA01033229.1, from coordinate 2,735 downwards.
CTGTGTCCAAAGTCTCTGTTGTTTCATTTCTCTCCCTGGATTACCCTACTTCCCATTTACTTTCCTTCTCCCACTGTCCTCTAGGTTACCCCTCATGTACTGCAAGTAAGTGAAACCATGTGATACTTGACTTTCTCTGCTTGGCTTATTTCACTCAGCATAATCTCTTCCAGTCCAGTCCATCTTGATACAAAAGTTGGATATTCATCCTTTCTGATGGAGGCATAGTATTCCATTGTATATATGTACCACATCTTCTTTATCCATTCATCTGTTGACGGGCACCTTGGCTCTTTCCACAGTTTGGCGATTGTGGCCATTGCTGCGATGAACATTGGGATACATACGGCTCTTCTTTTCACTACATCTGTATCTTTGGGGTAAATGCCCAGTAGTGCAATTGCAGGGTCATAGGGTAGCTCTATTTTTAATTTTTTAAGGAATCTCCACACTGTTTTCCAAAGCGGCTGCACCAGTTTACATTCCCACTAACAGTAAATACAATAGAGTTTTAAAGGTGGTGATTATATTTATTTTGTTATTATTTTGCCTCTGGCAAAGACATCCTCATTGAATAGAAAGTGGGGTTGATGCTTTCCAGTTACCAAAACTATTTTCTCTTATTATTCAAAGGAAAAGTCTACACCTATAAATTATATTAAGAAAAGCTTCTGAAGTATGATGATTTTATTTGGACACTACTCATGTATCTAACTATTGATTTTGCCCACATTTATCAAAATCTAAGAACATGCTGACAATGTATGTCAAAGTACTATTTTTGCTCAACTCTAACTGATTAAAGTTCAATTTCTTAGGCACCAAGAAAATTTTGCAACTGAGGATGAATTTATAACATGCATATCATTGAACACTTAATTTTAGAGTAAATGAGGGTTTAGTATGGTGATGAATACACAATGAGAGCTTGTCAATGGGCAGAATTTCTTCTGAGTTTCATGAATAAGCAAAATGTAGAATAAGCAAAAAATGTGCAACATTATAACATTGCTTTTAAGTAAAACAAAATAGAATCTCAGCCTTAAAAACCTCAAAAATGTATGATGTTATCTTATGTTATCCTGAAAGCTTGTACTTTATTTTCTTTTGTCAGCCTTATGCAATTTTATTTATATACTAAAAATCAAGATGAAAATAGCCAGAGCAAACCATCCAGACAACAAAACAACAGCCGCAAAATTACCTAGGCTCTACATCCAGTCATTTCTTGCAGGAGAGATTTCTACTAGCGTGGTTAATTTTTACTGCAGTTCCTTTCTGATTTCTGACACTGTTTAAAGCACTGAGGAACTCTCCAATGGATGAAATTTCCTAGAACCTTGAAGTTCATAAAGCTGCCTGGCATGCCTTATGGCCTATTTTTGGTCAATGGCCTACTTAAAACCACATTCTCAAGAAAAGTTTTTCTTTTGGAAACAGAGGTAAGTAGCATCCCAAATTAGTCCTCATCTCTTTGTAAAACCTGCAGTTCCTAGAGAAATGACATATATTTAAGCGGAGGAACACAGCAAGCTTTTCTTTCTTCCCTTTGGCTATTTACTGGTCTCTTGTTTCCTTATCCACAAGTTCTTATCAGGGCAGGACACACTTCCAATTACAAAAAAGTCACTTACAGTTTCCTCCTGGGATAATAACCCTTGTTCTTGCCTCAGCTATTCAAAGAAGTGCTCAGGGCATTCTTCCTCTTACCTTTTCTCTACAAAGCTACTGCTAAAAAAAAAAAAAAAAAAAAAAAAAAAAAAAAAAAAAAAAAAAAAAAAAAAAAAAAAAAAAAAAAAAAAAAAAAAAACCAACAACAACAACAACAAAAAAAAACTACTGCTAATTCTTCTGGGTACAGAACTAACTACACTATATATACATCTATGTGTATTTGTAGCAAAAGGAGGGGGAAAAAACAGTGCTTCTCAGTACTTAAACATGTTTATTTACAGAATTTTGTGTACTTTCTGTATAATTTTAAAGAAATAAGCTGTGTTATATAAAGCATATATCTAATTCTACCAGCCTATAATCTACTTGAAGTCAATGACATTGTGATTTCAGCATCTGAATAATCTGCCTTTCCAAAATTATTTTAACTTTTGTACAAAGTCAACATAGAAGGATAGTCAATTCAAAGATGAAATATTTTGGAATAAATAAGTAATACAATGTGCTCAATAATTAATTCAATGTTTTCTTCAGTGCATGAGATACTGCAGTTTAGCAACCAGGTCTCTACATAATCAAATGGACTATAATTTTAAAACTGGTATTTTTCCCAAACCCTGGGATTTAAGCTTACAATCCATTGAAATACACATCCAAAAAAGGCAAGACTTCAGAGAGTTACCAGGGGAATTAAAATTGTGATGTTTTCCTCAATGGATCAGTTAAATGAAATAAGAGTTACTCATAAAATGTGATTCTATTAAGAGACATAATTTGAGAAAAAGAATGAAAAATTTTCTACATAGGTGAATACTTCTTCCATTTGTGGTCAAGAACAACTGTGGCCCAAATACTTGTAACCACCTCTCCCTCATGGAAAGCTATGGAGGTTACCTCTCTCAAGAAACCACATGATGGGGCGCCTGGGTGGCTCAGAGGGTTAAGCCTCTGCCTTCAGCTCCAGTCATGATCTGGGATGGAGAACCGCATGGCATGCTCTATGCTCAGCAGGGAGTCTGCTTCCCCCTCTCTCTCTGCCTGCCTCTCTGCCTACCTGTGAT
>PITA01033228.1:0-13002 GCA_004023965.1 Spilogale gracilis | reverse complement strand
CTGCATCAATTGAGAGTACCATGTGGTTTTTCTCTCTTCTCTTATTGATTTGTTCTATCACGTTGATTGTTTTGCGAGTGTTGAACCACCCCTGCATCCCTGGGATAAAACCCACCTGGTCATGGTGGATAATCTTTTTAATGTATTGTTGGATCCTGTTAGCAAGGATCTTGTTGAGAATCTTGGCATCTGTATTCATAGCGATATTGGTCTGACGTTCTCCTTTTTGATGGGGTCTTTGTCTGGTTTTGGGATTAGTGTGATGCTGGCTTCATAGAAAGAGTCGGGAAGTTTTTCTTCCGTTTCTATTTTTTGAAAGAGCTTCAGGAGAATAGGTGTTATTTCTTCTTTGAATGTTTGGTAGAATTCCTCAGGGAATCCATCTGGGCCTGGACTGTTGTTTTTGGGGAGGTTTTTGATCACTGCTTCAATCTCATTACTAGATATAGGTCTATTCAGATTGTCAATGTCTTCCTTTTTCAGTCTTGGTAGTTTATAGGTTTCTAGGAATGTATCCATCTCTTCTAGGTTGTTAAACATATTGGCATATAATTGTTGATAGTAATTTTTGATGATTGTTTCTATTTCCTCAGTGTTAGTCGTGATCTCTCCCCTTTCATTCATGATTTTATTAATTTGGGTCTTCTCCTTTTTCTTTTGGACTAGTTTGACCAATGGTTTATCAATCTTATTGATTCTTTCAAAGAACCAGCTTCTAGTTTCGTTGATGTGTTCTACTGTATCTCTAGTTTCTGATTCATTCATCTCTGCTCTGATCCTTATTATTTCCAGCCTTGTGTGGCGGTTGGTTTAATTTTTTGTTGATTTTCCAATTCTTTAAGGTGTAATGAAAGTTGGTGTATTCGGGATTTTTCAATTTTTTTGAGTGAGGCTTGGATGGCTATGAATTTCCCCCTTAGGACTGCCTTTGTTGTATCCCATAGGTTTTGGATCGATGTATCTTCATTCTCATTGGTTTCCATGAAGTGTTTCAGTTCTTCTTTGATTTCTTGATTGATCCACATATTCTTGAGCAGGATTGTCTTTAGCTTCCAAGTGTTTGATTTTCTCCTGAACTCTTTATGGTGGTTGAGTTCCAGTTTCACGGCATTGTGGTCAGAGAATATGCAGGGAATCATTTCAATCTTCTGGTATTTGTTGAGCCCTGATTTGTGACCTAGTATATGGTCTATTCTGGAGAAAGTTCCATGTGCACTCGAGAAGAATGAGTATTCTGCTGTTTTAGGGTGAAAAGTTCTGAATATATCTATGAGATCCATCTGGTCCAATGCGTCATTCAAGGCTCTTGATTCTTTGCTGATTTTCTGTTTAGATGATCTGTCCATTGTTGAGAGTGCTGTGTTAAGATCTCCTACAATCAATGTATTTGCATCAATATGATTCTTTATTTTGTTTAACAGTTGGCTTATGTAGTTGGCTGCTCCCATGTTGGGGGCATAAATATTTACAATTGTTATATCTTCTTGATGTATAGACCCTTTAAGAACGGTGTAATATCCTTCTGTGTCTTTGACTACAGTCTTTAGACTAAAATCCAATTTGTCTGATATGAGAATCGTTACCCTGGCTTTCTTTTGGCGTCCATTGGCATAAAAGATGGTCTTCCATCCCCTCACTTTCAGTCTGGAAGTGTCTTTAGATTCCAAATGAGTCTCTTGTAAACAGCATATGGATGGGTCCTGTCGTTTTATCCAGTCTGCAACCCTGTGTCTTTTTATTGGAGCATTTAGGCCATTCACATTGAGAGTGATTATTGATAGATAACGTTTGTATTGACATCATGTTGCCTATGGAGTTCATGTTTCTATAGATTCCCTCTGTAGATTTCTGTTTTGTGTCACTCTTGGGTTTGTTTCTCCTCTATAGAACCTCTCTTAGCATTTCTTGTAGTGCTGGCTTGGTGGTTGCATAATCTTTTAGACCTTGGCGGTCTTGGAAGCTCTTTATTTCTCCTTCCATTTTGAAAGTCAACCTTGCTGGATACATTATCCTTGGTTGCATATTTTTGTCATGTAACTTCCTGAATATGTCTTGCCAGCCCTTTCTGGCTTGCCAGGTTTCTGTGCAAAGGTATGACGTTATTCTGATGGTCCTCCCTCTATAGGTAAGGGATCGCTTTCTCCTAGCTGCCCTTAAGACATATTCTTTGGTTTTATGATTCGAGAATTTTACTATTATGTGCCTGGAGGTTTTTCTGGTCTCATTGATCTTGGGGGATGTCCTCTCTGCTTCTAGGGCATGAACATTTGTTTCATTCCCCATATTTGGGAATTTTTCATCCATGATTTGTTCAACAATATTTTCTAGGCTTCTCTCTCTCTCAACTCCTTCGGGGATTCCAATAATTTTGATATTGGAGCGTTTCATGACATCATTCATTTCCCTTATTCTGTTTTCCTGGGATTTTAGCTGTTTGCTCCAAGACTTCTCTTGCTCCTCCTTCTTAATCCATCTGTCTTCTAAATCACTGATACGATCTTCAGCTTCATTTACTCTGGCTGTTAGCATATTTAAATTGGTTTGCATATCCTCTATAGCCTTTCTAACCTCAGCTTTCACTTCTGTTACTATGGCTTCCACTTTGAGACTAATGTTCTTTTCTAAATTAACTATTGCTTGGACTATTGCTGCCCTGAATTCCATTTCTGTCATATTGTTTATGTTCATTCCCAGTAATTCTGTGACCGAGGTTGCAGTCTCGGGGTTCTTCTTCTGTTGGATACTTCTTCTCCGAGTCATTGTGGCGAGGAGTAGTTGAGGGGGTGTATGGCTAAATATATCAGCCACTATTTAGGTGGATTGGTTGTTGGAAGGTTTTGGAGCAACCAGAATTCACCACCGAAAAGGGAGGAGAGTGAAAAAAGAAAACAGAAGAGAGGAAGCAAGAAAAGAAACCCCTGCCAGAGTGGGGCCTGGTGGTAGGATTTATATGGTACAAAACTGTTACAGGGTAAAGAAAAGGGTTATCAAGGGTGAATGAAGAGATCTAAAAGCAAAGCCCAACCTATATGACCCCCAAGACCAGTATTTATATAATAAAAAAGCAAAGACAATTACACAGACACACTGACAAACTATAGTGGGAAGGTGGGGGCAGACACTCGTTGTGGGCAAGGAATGCGTTTCAGATGCTCCCGAGTTTCTCTTGTTATTATTGTTGGAGGAGCCCACTTTCAAAAGATATAGGGAGATTAGAAGTGGTTGTATATAGGGGTAGTACTGAATAGGGATGTGAGATTGACTTGAGGCTTATAACTACATGTACACGTAAAAGGGAGAATAAAGGAAAGAGGAGAAAAGAAAGGGAAAAACAGAGAAAGCAAACAGGGAAACAAGAGGCAACAACAAGATCAGAAAATATAGGAGTGTGTTTGAAAAAATTTCAAGGTAAAAAAAAATTATGGGGTGTTGTATTGAGTATCACGTTGTGATAAAAAGGGGGTTAAAAATTGAAAGAAGAAAAACCGTGAGAATGTATTTTTAAGCCTAGAATGGAAACTTTAAAAGTAAAAATAGAAAAAAGTTTAAAAAAGTAAATAAGGTGGAAAACTATCAATATGTTGTAGGGCTTTTGGTACTTATAGCCAGTGCCAGGAGTTTAATAAATCGCCTTTCCCTCGATTTGGGGTTTTGCAGTTTGAGTGTTGTCCTCCTGAGCTTCTGGCTTGCTTTCTGGGGGCGGGGCCTGCCACTCTGTTTCAGTCCTTCTACCTGGGCTGCGTCTCTCCACCCCCTTGCTAGAGGCTGTTCTCCATGGTAGCCAGGTTATCAGGTTACAATTATCTGGTGGCGGAGCTTTGTTCTTTTACATCCTTTTTCAGCTGCTGAGGAAGTCAGGTCAAAGCAAGATGTCTGCGCCCAGACCTCCTTCCCAGAGAGAGCCTCTACACAGAGAGGGGCTCTGTCCCGCCTCCCGGTTGGCAGCCTGTCATAGCCTGGCAGGCGCAGAGGCTGGATTGATCTCTGCCCACACCCCCCGCTTGTCGCTTCACTCCCGCACCTCAAAACCACAACTCCTTTGGATCGTGCGACCTTGTCTGTGCCCCGGGACCCGAGGTCTCTCCGGTCCCACGCAAGTCTGTAAAATCGCCTTCCTTGGGGGGTCTGCGCCCGGCCCACGGGGTGGAGAGAAGTGGGAGAGAAAGGCAGCGGCAGAAAAATAGAATCCACGCCCGCCGCTCTCGCTGAGATCCCCCGTGCCGCGAAGCCCTGCTTCTCTGGCTTAAGCAGTGGGGGGATAGACTCCACACCCCAGCCCCTCTAAGTTCCTTGGAGCTGCGGGGCACTTCCTCTCCCTGCAGATTCCTGTCTCCCTGCTGCCGCGGAGGAAAAACTGATTTTGCACCTCACAGGGCACTCTCTTTCCCTGCGGGTCCCCGTCTCCCCGCTCCGGTGGCAGCAGGGGCAGTGAAAGAAAAGTCTCCTTGCCTTGCCGCGGGCTCTGCTATGCTCACATTTCTGTTTCGCCCCGATTCAGACCGTAATCTGCTGTTATTCCTCACTCACAGAGCTCTTTCGTGTTGGGGTATTTGCTTTCAATGGTTCAGCTCTGCGGGCTTCCTCCCCCACTCCCCTGTCTCTGGGGGCAAGCCTCCGGTCCCTCTTACTTGTTTCTACCTTTTTTGTGGATGGTCTTTGTCTCCAGAAGCGCAAAATATCACCTTTCAGGCTGATTTCTTGGGTGCTCACAGTGGTCCTGCAGTGTTCCTTTTGCTGGAATTGAGTGCAGTTCAGGGAACTCCCCGAAATGCAGTCACCTGGTCTTCCGCCATCTTCTTCCCTCCGGATACTATCATTTTAATAAAGGTTTTGCAGAATGAAGTCACACTATTTTATAGGCAACTATTTTAATACTCAAATATTTCTGATTTCCAGATTCATAAACAAGTGAGAAATACCAATTCTAGATGGAGGAGACATCATAAATGAAGTTGTCCAATCCCTATAGAGTGATGTGAGAGTCTTCTTTTTAAAAAAAATATTTTATTTATGTTCGAGAATGTGAAAGCCAGGTATTGACAGAGGGGCAAAGAGGCAGAGGGAAAGCACACTCCAGGCTGAGCACTGAGTCTGATGTCAGAGCAAACTCACAACCCTGAGATAACAACTTGAGCCAAAATAAGGGTTGGACATTTAACTGACTGATCTTAGATTCGTATCTTATGCTCTCACAGTTTGGTTGACTCCATATAAGATGAAGAGTGTATGTGAATCAGGCAACAAGTACTAATGCTATACTCTTTTTTAAAAAGATTTGATTTATTTATTTGAGAGAGAGAGCATGAGCTGGAAGGGCAGTGGGGGAGAGGGACAAGCAGGTTCCTGGTGAACAGGGATCCCAACATGGGGCTCAATCCCAGGACCCTGAGATCATGACCCGAGGCAAAGACAGACGCTTAACTGATTAAGCCACCCAGGGACTCACTCATGGTATACTCTTAGCAGGTTTTAGCCTCAAGGATGCTTTCTGTTAGCATCCATCTATCACATTCTGTTGCTAAATGCTAATCAGAAACATTTTCCTCACAGTGTAAGAAATCTGGATTATCAGGATAAAGTTCTGGAGAGGGACACATCTTCCGTAAAGCCCTGTAAATGTTTATCTCAAGACACACAGGTGGAAGCTTAGCTCAAGCTGTTTCCTAGACATTGCTCTGCCCAGAATCAGATGGAGGGACTTCATGAGTCCCCAGCCAACATGGGAACAGTCTCCCAGATGCAGAGCAAAGTAAGAAATTCAGACCTGGATATTTCTTGGGTTCACGTGTTCCTTCCCTTCCCTTCCTTTACACCATTCCAATCACATTATCAAAAACTGCTTAAAAACTAGGCTAAAAAGGAATTTGGGACAAGCAGCTGCAAACTTGTTTCAGACATGTGGAAGAATGCCTAAGAAGTCGGAATGATGCTGGATTGAAAATAAAAAATATAGCACGTGGATGCCGAAAGTCATTAACTAAAACTCTTTGTAAAAAAACCCCATATTTCTAGTTCAGCTTAGGTTGGTCTTAGGGTCCTGGGACTGAGCCCTACTTCCTGCTCCCTGCTGAGTGGGGAGCCCGTTTCTACTCTCCATCTGCCCCTCCCCCTGCTTGTGTTAATGCACTTTTTCTTTCAAAAAAATAAATAAAATCCTTTAAAGAAAGAGTGTTGGAGAAATCAAGAGGTAAGCATGTGTTACTATCCTACAAACAATGGTTCTTTTAGCTATTTTACTTTTAAGTAATCTTTATAACCAACACAGGCTCGAACATAAAACCTCGAGAGCCAGAGGCCCAGCACGAACCACAGAGCCAGCCACCCTTAGTGTACCATGTTTATCCAAATGCTAAAGAAAACTCCTATTATATAATCTTTGAATTGCTTAAAGTATATTCTCTCATGCATTTATATTTGTACAGGTTGTAAATGAAAACTACATTTTATTTTTTTAAATTACATTTTAAACCAATTACATAAAAATCTTAAACCAAGAATATATAAATAACATTATAGAGAATGTATTAATATTCTGATCATAACTCATTCATAAATACTGCAGATAAGTAGAAAATAATTAAAGAAATGAATTTTTTAAATTTTATTTATTTATTTGACAGAGAGAGATCACAAGTAGGCAGAGAAGCAGGCAGAGAGGAGGAAGCAGGCTCCCTGCTGAGCAGAGAGCCCGATGCTGGCCTCGATCCCAGGACCCTGATATCTGAGCAGAAGGCAGAGGCTTTAACCCACTGAGCCACCCAGGCGCCCAAATAAAGAAACAATATTAACACAAAGTTTGTACTGCAGCACAGACCTTGCTTTTCTTTTATTCTTACACAACTTTTGACTCCCACACATTCTTCCAATTCTATGATCTGTGGCTCTCTGTGAGAGGTTGCAAAGTAGGAGCTAGAGAAATCTATAAGCTTTCCCTCCTATTGTCACCTATCTGATTGTTAGGAAACATCAGTGAAAGAACATTTTCTCTCAGTGTTTTTTCTGGGCACTGAAAAACACTCTCACAAGAGTTCTAATTGTCAACAGCCAACTGATCTATTTAACTGGCCAGGACATGAGCCAATACCTCCATTCTGTTTCTGCCCCACTCCTTCATGCTGAATATAATCTGTGTCTGTCACCTGATTTACTAGAAAAGAAATCAGGGCAGAGGTCCTGGCCTCTCTTTTCCTTGCTCAAGTACATGTGTCCCTCCTCCTTTCTTTCCTTCCCTTCTTTCTACACTAAAACCTGGTTTAGGGCTGATGCTCTCCCGTCACCTCCTGCCATTCTCTGTCAGGAAGACACAGGGCGGAGGCCCCCTTCTCAGGCACGCCGTGTGTCTCTAAGAGTCATAGACACAGCAACACCCACAAGATATCATGAACAACTTGTGAGGCTGGACGTTCACTGCAAGATGACCAAGGGACCACTTCATTATTACATGGTTTGACCTTGAAATTGCTTATACACTGGCCGAGGAACTCTTGGCATCAAACTGCTCTCAGTGTCACGATAGAACAGCACGGGTTGGGAATGTTACTTCTGGTTCCTATGCTCCAGTTGTGTGTATGATTCTGTAACAAGCACTGGGGGACAAACAAGCACAGACTGTGCTGGGACCAGAGTGGATCAGGCAGAGACGCTCAGCACCCAGGCCCCTGTTCTACTCAGAGTTTGTGCTCAGCTCCCCCTGCAGTCCCTGTCACTGTGTCATTCATGGCACAGTAGTACACAGCTGAATCTGACGCTTGCACTGAGCCTTTCTCCAAGTGGAAGGATTTCGACTTGCTGTCGTAGGTGGCTTCAAATCCGTTGTTGCTTCCCTTCTCCTTGTCCTTCAAGGCTTTCAGGAGGAGCTGCAGACCTTCTCCCGGATACTGGACATACCAGAAAAGAGTAGGAGTCCATGTCGTTGAAAAAGTACAGTTCACAGTGAGGGAAGCCTCTTCTAAGAGGGTCACTGGGCCCTCCGTCTGAGTCACTGAGTCTCCATGGGTTTGTCCTGAGGAAAAAGAAAACAGACCTTGGGTCAACTTGGGCATGACCCTTTAGGAGAAATTACAGTTAAAGATTTTCTGACACAACGGAAGAAAGAATACAAATTTTAAGAGGCATTGTAATTACCAAGAATTAAGAGGACCACAGTCATGAAGGCCGGAGAACACTTCATCTCTGGAGTGTCAGCTAAATAATGTTCTTCACTCTTAACATGAAATGTTGGAGAGACAGAGAAATGATCAGTGGAAGCCCACATCTCACACAGGAAATGTGATTGTGGTTGAAGCTGCTCCCCCTGGTGGGCACGGAATGAAATGCATGCAGTTCGCCAGAGTCCTCTCTAAGTCAGCCACCTGCTCCATGCCTGACTTCATGAGGCACATGTCAGCCTTCAGGTGGCCCTTGGAGTCTAAACAACAGCAGTCCTGACCTCTAGGGTCTATTTTTTTCTCAAGATTACATGACATGGAGCTTCTTTAACACAGCATCTCCATTAGGGTTCTGCCCATGAGCCACTGGAGATAGCCTGCATGCAGACCCCTACACGACACCATCCCCTCACCCATACGTTATTCCACCCTGTGGCCTGTCACCAGCACACAGGGGGGCTACAACAGTGAGCTTCTGTAAGGGGCTAGTGAGCTTGTACATAAAGGCACCCCGCTCTGCCAGACTGGGAGAGATCCCACAAATACAGTCCACGCCGTCCTAGAGAAAGCAAACAAAAGGGAGACTCTCAGCACTCAGTCTGGCTCCACAGGATCAAGATAAAGCCTTAAAGTTTGTACTCCGTCGTCCCGAGGTGTGGGAAACAAATAAACCAATCATGGTGAAGGTTTAAACCCTGAATATGTCTGGATCTGAGCTGGGTACTCACTGCACACTCTGGCTGAAACACTTGTTTCTTCCCCCGCATCAGTCCTCACCTGAGTATGATCAAGCATTCAGACCTGTAGGAGCTGCACCCTCTCTCTCGCTTCTAATCATGACCTTCTGATTCCCAGAGAGTTGACTGTACCAATAGTCGACATATTTCATCTTCCCCTCATTAAGATGACTATGACAAAAATAAAAGACCAAATCTCAGTGAAAATGGAGGAGATCAACTTTCACAAGTTATCAGTACTTCATCTACAGGAAACTCTTTGACCTAAGGTTTGAATAGGTCAATTGAACCTGACTGAATAAATCTATTTGAATGATATCTCTTCTATAATGCAAAATATTGAAAGACAGAGTAGAAATTCTGAGAAAACATCAAGATGCAAACTCAGAAAACATAACCATAAGTCACTTTCTACTTGAAGTGATTACATTTTTCTCCAATCAAAATAGATGACATATCCTCCAATGCAATTACAGACTCACAGCCTCAGGATAATTTCCTTTAAAGTGTAACCATCCATCCTGTCCTGCTTCCCACTTCCTAGCCAACACTGCTTCCCATTCCATACTCCGTTGTATTTCTCCTTAATGTCACTAGAGTGTTCTTTCCCCAAGACTCATGATAAAGTTCTCCAGTCCTTGAGTTTCCAGAATTATCTCTCTCTACCAAACCCTTTTCTCATTTACATTAATTTCTGGAAATTTCTGATGTCTTCTATGAGAAGAAATCCAGGGAAGGATAAAGATTGTGTGTGCTCCAGGAATAGCATCGACAGGAAACTGGTCCTAAAGAGCTGATCAGGGAAATAAATGGTCTCTGGGAAAAACCAAGACTACCTCATTTCCAAAAGTGGAAGCCCCTTTCCTGTAATTCCTACTCATGGATCCTCTGAAATGACAAAGAATAAATTATTTTCCTTCTACCTCTCCCATCCTGAAAGATTTAAAGACAGGTATGGTGAAGGAAATCAACTCAATATATAAAATACATGTGTAAATGTAAAATATTTAATGTATGGAAAATTTCTTGATTCAGAAAAAATTCTTTTCTCTCACTCAAATTCTTCTCTCAGCAAATTTCCCTCTTCTATCTATCAACAAATATCTATTGATAGACAGATATCTATCCCAAGATAGATAGTTAGGTTATTATTTGCACTTTTCTGTGTGACACTCAGAACTGAATGGAAGGGACTGAATATGACCATTCATATGAATAATGCTTTTCCATGTATTAACTATTGCACAGATGAAGCTATCCCTTGGGCAAAATTCCCAAATCCTGGGGAGCCTGGGTGGCTCAGTTGGTTAAGCAACTGCTTTCGGCTCAGGCCATGATCCTGGAGTCGCAGGATCGAGCCCCACATCGGGCTCCCTGCTCAGCCGGAAGCCTGCTTCTCCCTCTCTCACTTCCCCTGCTTCTGTTCCCTCTCTAGCTGTGTTTCTGTCAAATAAATAAATAAAATCTTTAAAAAAAAATTCCCAGATCCCTAACTATTTCATAGAATATTGTTTTACTTATGGTCAAAGTGTTGGCCTGGAAAACCTTCATCTACCATCTTCATGCACTTCCAGTTGCAACGATCTTCCAATTCCAATGATCTTTTTTGCAGAAAAAGTGTGAATTATACTCATTCTGCTCAACCTGCCTTCAAGGGATGTCCACCTGGGATAAGAATTGTATTTGCTACTTTGGGGGAAGTTGTTAGAAATACATGTCGAGGGCGCCTGGGTGGCTCAGTGGGTTAAAGCCTCTGAATTCAGCTCAGGTCATAATCTCAGGGTCTCTGCTACCTGTGATCTTTCTCTCTGTCAAATGAAATGAATAAATTATTAAAAAAAAGAAATACATGTTGGTGTTCAGTGACACCATTACCTTTTGCTTTGTTCTACAGAAAGAGTGGGGGATGCGTGAGATTGCTGTAGAATAACAGTAGCTCAGCCTGAGTTGTCTTTCCTGTCCAAGCTCTCAGAGCTTTATACAAAGTGCAACTCTCCATTCAGTTACTCAAACTAATAGGACCATGACTTTTTCAGACCCAGAGTGAACAGATAAGTGGCCGGGCTTGCATTAGACACATTCTCATACCAGCAGGATGGGCCAATAATAAGGAGGCAGGGGAAATAAGGTCAAAGAAGAAGTTTGGAAACCCACTTTCTTTCTCGCCTCACTCATTCATTGCCTAATTGTTTCTTACTGTTAGTTTGGTTACAGTCTTTGAGGTGTAAATGAAGTTGGACTCAAGAATTTCTAAGGGCACTTCCAGCCATAAATTTCTTTTGTACTATATAACAAAGCACATATTTATTGATGACTGTTTCTGTGCATTATGGACTAGGTCAGAGTGGGTGAAATTGCCTGCATCATGGAACCCCGAGACTATTTTCACACCACATGTGACCTAGTGGATCTGTGCCTGATTTTAACCAACAGCTGAGACTTCTTCAGAAGCAGAGATATGGTCCTCAGGATGAAATCTTACCAGGTTGTTCATTTCTTCTATAAGAACAATAATGAATCAAGGAGAGGTAAATCCATATGAAAATATAATACACTGGGATTTATTCACTGAGTGAAAGTTCTTCACAAGCAGTGAGACCAGGGGGCTCCATGGCTGAGCCCCATGAAAGCAGGATATTCTTCGGGAGATGTATTTCTTACATATATCTACTACTACATATAACGTATATATCCTACAAAAAAAAAAAAAAAAAAAGAATCTCGGCAGTTGAGATAGCCTAGAGGAGGTAAATGCGCTTACTAACACAGAAAGCGAGAAACACTTTTTTAAAACAGCCAAATTTCGTTCTGCATTCTGGCTTACTCCTTGGAACTTTAATTCAAAACTTCAAAATTTCCAGCCACGGATATCTACACAGTTTTGAGACCATCTCAAAATGAAAACATGGTAAAATCATTCAAAAAACAAGGAAAAATTGTGTCTACGTAATCTGTCTAGAGCAATCATTTATCTAAAATGTTTTACCTCTTCATACATATTAGTTTCGTGTCCCTCAATTTAATTTTTTAAAGACTTTCTTCTGTTCAACCATCCCACCTGGTTCAAAGAAAACGAGGCTGATGTACTGAGGTATCCCGTGCACCTCCTCCCCCACACAGGTATAGCCTCTCCCGATGGCAGCAGCCCCAATGAAGGAGCCCATGACGCCAGATCATGTCACCCAAAGCCCACAGTTTATCTAGGGTTCAATCCTGTTGCTACACATTCTGTAGGTTTGAACAAATGTAAAAGCGTATCTACCATCATAGTATCAGAGAGACTAGGCTCACTGCACTAAGTATTCCCTGTGATCTTCATCCCCGTCGCTCCACTCAACCCTGGGCAACCACAACCTTGTATACCCTCCATAGTGTTGCCTTTTGCACAATGTCCTGAGATCTGACTCAGACCCTACATTGCCTTTTCAGATGGGCTGTATTCACTTAGTAAAATGCACATAAGTTTCCCCTACCTCTTCATTGCTTCATGACTCATTTCTTTTTAGCATCAAATCATATTTCCTTTTGGATGAACCACAATTTGTTTATTCATTCGCTTATTGAAAGACACATTGCTTACTTCCAGGTCCAGCAATTATGAATAAAACTTGTATAAAACACCTGTGTACAAGTCTGTGTGTAGACATAAGTTTCAAACTCTTTAAATAAATACTAAGGAAGGCCATTGCTGGACAATATGATAAGAGTATGTTTAGCTCGGTGGCGCCTGGGTGGATCAGTTGGTTAACCCACTGCCTTCGGCTCAGGTCATGATCCCGGAGTCCCGTAA
Source organism: Spilogale gracilis (assembly GCA_004023965.1). Lineage (NCBI taxonomy): Eukaryota > Metazoa > Chordata > Mammalia > Carnivora > Mephitidae > Spilogale > Spilogale gracilis. The sequence goes on along the minus strand of PITA01033228.1, from coordinate 328 downwards.
TTGAGCCCCGCATCGGGCTCCATGCTCAGTGGGAAGCCTGCTTCTCCTGCTCTCACTCCCCTCTTGTGTTCCCTCTCTGGCTGTGTTTCTCTCTGTCAAATAAATAAAATCTTAAAAAAAAAAAAAAAGAGAGAGAGTATGTTTAGCTCTGTAAGAAACTGCCAAAGTGCTTTCTTGAAATGGCCAGGTATACACTCTGAATTTGTAGGAATTTCCTGACAATATTGGCCACGCCCTTCACTGTGTGTCACAGCCCCAGGGAGTCCAAGCCAGGCACCCACACCACAGCTGACAACTGCTCAGCTCACGCAGAGCCTGCTGTGACCCA
>PITA01033227.1:0-13005 GCA_004023965.1 Spilogale gracilis | reverse complement strand
GAAAGAAAGAAAATTTGTCATGGAAGACAAGTAGAAAATGTCAAGGGATAATGTTCCAACATAAAATTCAGCACAGAGGAAAAACAATGTAAGAGCTAAAAATAAAAGACCCATTGATTGTAAGTATGGAGGTGGTTGGTTATCTTGACAAGAAGTTCACGTAGAATCAAAAGACAGATCATTGGGCACCTGGGTGGCTCAGTGGGTTAAAGCCTCTGCGTTCAGCTCAGGTCATGATCCCAGGGTCCTGGGATCAAGGCCTGCATCAGGTTCTCTGCTCAGCAGGGAGCCTGCTTCCTCCTCTCTCTGCCTGCTTGTGATCTTTCTCTCTGTGTCAAGTAAATAAATAAAATCTTAAAAAACAAAAGGCAGTGAGTCAAAGAGTGAATGAGAGGTGAGAAACTGTTGAAGGAAAGAAAGACCTAACACAGTAGTTAGAAGGGCTTTGAAGCAAAGGAGGGGTTGATTTTAGGATCAGGGAAACGACAGCAGGTGGAAATTACAGGGAGGAAGAACAAGGAAAATTGTTCCCTATTTAAAAAAAAAATCTTCCATACTCAGCATTTATCTTTGTCTGTGCTTACTTCTGAATTTATCGCAACTTCCCTTGACTACTGACCCTAAAGATTCAGGATTCTTCTCAGGGAATGCATAAAATATGAGGTTTGCCGCTTCCCTATCTTTTGGGAAAGCTCAATTCAATTACATTGTTTTTTGTTTTTGTTTTTTATCATTATTATTTCAGAGCCCCTAACTCAGACTAAATGAGCAGTCTGGGTCTGTTCTGAGCCTTTGGCTCAGAAAACACAGAGTTAGGCTTCGGTATCTATGCTTCAAATACATAAGAAGTGTTTATAGTTTCGGGGCTTGAACAATAAGCAAAGGAAAACCATAAACCTTTCTTCAAGCTTTAATTTGATGGCACTATGTGTATCATTGAGTGGGTCGAAGGAAGAAGACCTACCTTTAATTCAGATGAAATACATCTGAGAAATAATTCCTATCCTTTCAAAAGGTCAGCTTTGTATCTCATATACCAAAGTTTTCCGAAAAGGGAGCCCACTGCATTTGTCTGTTTTTCCCGAAGAGAACCTGGTTTTGCACATTTGACTCTACATTTGTTTTTAGAGAGCACAGACTAATGCAAGCACAATTTTCATTCCACTCACCACTAATGAGAAAAGATTGTAACTTGAATAACTCAATAGCAAAACACTACGAAATATAGCCATGTCTAACTCTTATGACTATCTTTAAGCTTGGGGACCATAGCCATAATGGCTAGCACTGTAATTAGCTGCTTCATCAGCCTGGCTTGGGGAAACACACTGTGAGTCCTATTCTTGCACTGCCTATAAAGTAGATGACTAATTGCTGATTTCAAAATTCAGACCCATGACTCTGGAGAATGTCTGAAACAGTGTAAAACGCTTTCTAATTATTCACTAAAAGTAAAATGAGCATCTACCGCATGTCTCCAACCTACTGAAGGTTAATTTGGAGGGGTTTATGCAGGCCGTGTTCACAAGTTTACAAATTGTGCCCATGAATTTAAATCCTAGTAATTCAGCTTATTAAACTCCAGGCACATCTTCTCCCTTAAAAGACAGAATTTTACACGTAGAATATAAATGTATTCATTGACTTGTGATCACTTAGATGACTTCCAAAACAAGGCGAGTTCCACGTGTGGTTTCATTATTTTGTTAGGTTCTGACATGACTTTCTATTTCCTCTTTCTCACTACAATATTTCAATGTGCACACGTGACTCATAGAGATTCTAATCTGTGTTCTTTCTTATGTATCTGAAAGGCTGCCTGAGATACGTTGTCATGGTATCTGCTGGCCAAGCCGAGCTTGGACGTTCTAGCCAAAAGGACAGGATCCCCACATCACCCATGAATCACTGTGGGACCTGTGCATGGGAAGGTGATACTTCCCTTTCTAAAAGGGGCTTGAGCCCATTCCAAACTGGTTTTTGGACAAGCTTATATGGAGGATACCTTCATAGAGGTTGCTGTGAGTTTCCACCACTCAGGCTAAATCCCATACCAGGCGATTGCCTTCCCATCTAAATTTCCTTACAATTCCAATTTCATAAAATATGATTATCCTTCCTATGGAGAAAGGCATTTGACTCTAGAGGCAGCTGAATTCATGGCAGGTCATTTGGTAAAAGGGAGATCCATAGAGATTTTTATTCATTCTGCAAACAGTCCTAAGCTCTGGGCACCCAGAGCTGTGAGGGCATGAAACGGAGAAAGTTCTAGCTTCATCTCCACAGACTGCCCCATCCCCTCTGCAGGAAACGATAGTGCTTTGCCAGGTGGGGATGAAGTTCTTAATCATTGGAAACCTCAAAGAAAGACATTTTACAATCCCTAAGTTACCTGTTGCAATTATGTGTAATTTTAATAGCCAGGACCTTTTCATTTATTACGCCTCCTGGTTTCTCAACCTCAGCCCTTTTGATATTTGGGACTGGATACAATTCTTTGTTGTGGGAGGCTGCCCTGGGCATTGCAGAATGTTTAGCAATTTCTCGGGCCTCTACCCACCAGACTCCAGCAGCACCCACCCCCGCTAGTGGAGAGAACCAAAAATATCTCCATGCATTGCCAAATATTCCCCGGGGGGAAAAAACCTTTGGATCTAACCTTAATTTGTTCTTCTGTAATGTGATGTCATGTTTTTGTTGTTGTTGTCGTTTATTAGGGAGACAGAAAAACTGGCCACCATTCCCTATGGAATGATATCAAGGGAAGTCATTTTTTACTTTTCTAAACAAATATAAAAGTTTCGTCATCCCCGGACTGATTCACTATTTTTAAGTGAACAACAGTGTAACGTTGAGCCGACTGGTTGGATTTCTTATTGACAACATTTCCAGTTTTCTTTCTTGCCTCATTTTTAATTATTTTCATAGGCTGACCTAACAAAGGCAGGCTTTCCTTTGAAGTCAGTGATTCCTAACCATTTTTATGTGACCCTTCGATACTTACTTCTATGAAAGCGAGGTGGCCACTTCTTAGAAAGATAGGCACGTGCACACACAAATTTTTTGCACATAATTTTAGCAGATTCAAGGCTGCCACCTGTCCAAGGCCTCTCCTGGACCCTAGGTTAAAATTTTGTCTTAAAACGAGTGCCAGTTCTTTGAGTTATGATGATGCGAGGTTAGGAGACAAAGCAGGTCAGAAAAAGGCTGATAAAGTTTGATCATCATGAAGGCTTTGCTCTTTTCTAGGTAAACCTAAGCGCTGTTAGCCTTTTCCAAAGCATCCAAGCATCCTACTTCTTATCAGCCCTGTCATTGTTCCTTCTGTGTTCACCAGCCCATTATTGTTCTTTGCTTTGATTACTGATTTTGATACCAGTAGAGATGTGTCACCCTAAATAGAAGGTGGGATGAGTCCTACCTTCGCTCCTGCCTACCGGCCACCCAGCAGCTGCGGAAGAGAACCTAGTGGGACTGTGGAGGCTAGTGTGACCCTGCTATAAATGGTCCCCTCATCCACTTCTTCAAACCCACTCCCCTGCAAAGAAAGAAAGAAATCACATGTGCAAAAGCCTTGGCAAGCAATCCAAGGATCCCTTCCGAGGGATGAAAGAAAATGAGTATATTGTCAAGCAAATAACTTCCAAATACCTATATAGGCGTTTCTCCAGTGTGGCTCCCTATTTCTCCAATTCTCCCATTCAGACTCTGTCCTTCCCCCTGGCTTCCCACTCATCCTATGCAGAGCAGTTTGCTCTGCCCTCAAATCCACATATCACTCCATCCTGGCAGAGACAAAAGGACCTTAAGGTTCATGAGATCCCCCCTCCAGAGAAGGCAGTTTAAGATCATCAATCATTACTTCAACATGTGCTCTGGTGAGTCACCACCACCACCCGAACCCCAAACCCCAGTGATTCTTCAGAGTATTTCTTCCAGACACACAGAGAATTCTTCCCAAAGAATCCTCATGCCACCTGCTAAGAAGTTAATAGCTTTTCCATGTCATTACACCAGTATGAGCTAGCATAGTGATTATTTTCTACATCCTTGCCTATACCTAAGTTTGCTCCCTGGAGTAGCATTAGCACTACCTGGCAGTTTTAGAAATGAAGAATCTCAGGCTCCTCCCCAAAACTCCCGAATCTGAATGCATTTTAACAACATCCCCAGGTGATCTGTGTGCACACCTAAGTGCCCCCGCCATCACCATTTTTACACACCTATGCTGGAGTTGCTTTGGGGTCCCAGGCATTGCACTGGGGAGAGTGCTGGCTCCTTCCTCCTCCACCCCGACCCCGGACTGCAGAGTGGCTCCAACTAAGGGACTTGTCTGTAGATTTCCCTCTAGCTAAAGTGGCCCCTCACCCACACTTTTGCCCCACCCCCTACCCACTACAATCCTCCGGACTTTGAAATGTTTGTTCAAGCTCTCAGATTCCTTTGATTGTCTTCTATCCTCTCATCTACGTATCTCCTGCTTTGTACAAAAGGAGAGATGAGGACGTTTTACAATAGCAACGCCCTATTCTAAGTAGTTGAACATGTACCAGGCATTGTGCTAAGCTCTTTTCTATGCATCATTTCACTGAGCGTTTTACGACCACCCTGAAAGTGGGCAATCTTATCCCCATTTACAAATAAAGAAACTACGTCTTAGGAAGATCAAATAACTTATGCAACTTGTCAGAGCTGGTCAGGAGGCAGAGAAAGGGCCAAGCCCTTGGCGGTCCTTTCCCCGGTACCATAGTGTTAGGTGTAATTAGTTACCAGGTACTCAGGATCTATATAGATGTCTAATGTATAAATACATATACATATATATCAGAGTGATTCCCTGCCCCCGCCCCTTTCCTCAAGCAGCCCATGTTAGGAAGCGTAAACTGAAGAGTAAATTGACATACAGTGTGATATGTGCTATCACGGGGCTAAGTGTGGGATATTAATGAGCCTCCACAGGAGAAGCATCTAACTCAGCACTGGAAATGAAGTTCAGTTTACTGTGACGCATGACACCGTAGCCGAAACCTGAAGGAAAAGATGGGAAGAAGAATATGTGGGCAGAGGACACAGAAAGCGAAGGTCAGAAGAAAGGGAGGGTGTGGCCAGTTCAACGAATGAACGGAAAGAAATATGGTATGGCTGGAGCGGGATGGAGGAGGCTGGAGTCCGGTAGGGAGGAGGGAGGACAGGCAATGGGATGAGAAAAGCCCCAGAGGCTAGCAGGAATCTTATCAAGAACAACCTCAGGAGCCACGTAAGGAGCTTGCTCCAAATCCAAAGAATAAGGAGTGTTGTTGAAGTTTTTAAGCACAAGGAGGAACGTGACCACATTTGTTTTCCCAAGGGATGATGGATTAAAGGGAGAGCCCGAGAAGATCACGGAGAAGAATGAGATGAGAGTGCAGTTGAAATGATACGGACGATAGATGGTGGTGGCCTGGACTCAGGTAAAAGAAGGAAGAATCAGAAAAGCAAAGGGTAGAGCTACTTAGGGCCCCAGTAGGGCTAGAGGAACAGGGACAGGGATAACGGGATGATGTCCTCCATGTCTTGCTTAGGCGGGGTAATACCATGTATTTGGATAAGTTATAAAAAATATCCCTGCTGGGTGCCTGGGTGGCTCAATGGGTTAAAGCCTCTGCTTTCAGCTCAGGTCATCTCTGCTCAGCGGGGAGCCTGCTTCCTCCTCTCTCTGCCTGCCTCTCGGCCTACTTGTGATCTCTCTCTCCGTGAAATAAATAAAATCTAAAAAAAAAAAAAAAAAAAAATCCCTGCAGGGGCGCCTGGGTGGCTCAGTCGTGGATGTCTGGCTCTTGATCTTGCCTCAGGTCTTGGTCTCGGGCTGTGGCTTCAGGCCCTGCACTGAACTCCATGCCGAGTGTGGAGCCTACTTAAAAAAAAAAACTCTACAAATCATCAAATTAAGATATGAATACCACTTTATCTACTAATATATTTACAGCTAAATGTCCCCTGGTCGTTGCAAGAAACCTCCTCAATATTTTATTATCAGGTGAGCACACTTACTGGTATAACAGGGCCTTTATGGGACATAATGTGACGATTATTGTCACAGCATGATTTTCTAAACAAAGATCATTGGACAGGGGAAATGTGAAGATTCTATTAATTTCCACTAAGTTATGCATATCCCTGCAAACAGTCATTTGGTTGGAGGATTATCAACCATAGGTTAAAACAAGAGAGGAAGAAATAATAAGCCATACACTAAAGAAAAAAGGGGATCAGTCATAAAACATAAAGACTGTTAAGGAAAAAAAACATTGGCCACAGGTAACACGAAGCTAGAAGCCTACGTAAGCAACATGCTTATTACTGACTAGTTCTATTTTTTTGTTTCAAGCTTTTATTTGAATTCTAGTTAGTTAACATACAGCGTAATACTGGTTACTGGAGTAGAATTTAGAGACTCATCACTCCCATACAACACCCAGTGCTCATCACAACCAGTGATCTCCTTAATGCTCATCCTCCATCTAGCCCATCCCCCGCCCCGTTCACCCTGTTTATTTTCCATAGTTAAGAGTCTCTTATGGTTTGCCTTCCTCTCCTTTTTTTCCTTCCTTCCCTTATCTGAGTTTCTTAAATCCCACATAAGAGTGAAGTCATATGATACGTGTCTTTCTCTAACTGACTTATTTCACTTAGCATAATATACTCTACATCCATTCATGTCACTGAAATGGCAATATTTCATTCTTTTTATGACTAATATTCCGTTGTGTATGTGTGTGTGTGTGTGTGTGTGTGAGAGAGAGAGAGAGAGGTGTGCCACATTTTCTTTATCCATTCATCAGTGATGGACATTGGGCCTTCTCCATGATTTGGCTATTATTGATCGAGCTGCTATAAACATCAGCGTGCATGTATCCCTTCGAATCAGTATTTTTGCATCCTTTGGGTAAATACTCAGCAGCGTCACTGCTGGGTCATAGGATATGTCTGTTCTTAACTTTCTGAGGACCCCCACAGTATTTTCCAGAGCGGCTGCACCAGTGTGCATTCTGAGCACAGTGTAAGATGTTTCCCCTTTCTCTGCATCCCCACCACCATCTGTTGCTTCCCGTGTTGTTGATTTGAGCCATTCTGACAGCTGTGAGATGGTTTTACCTTGGTTTTGAATTGTATTTTTTGATGATGAGTGATGTTGAACATCTTTTCATATGTCTGTTAGCCACTTGTAAGTCTTCTTTGGAAAAATATTAGTGACTAGTTCTAATTTCAGACATGACTGCTAAAAGTTTCTCCATCCTCAAATGCTTATAAATGACTTTCAGTATCTTTTTTGACAGTACATACATTACAAGTAGGAATAATTTCTTGAAAACCCTATATATTTTAAATCTGAAGGCTAATTCTGTATAAGTTAGTGTTTTTTCCAGATATTAAGAGGAAGGTAGACCGCCAGAGAAGCAAGTGTTTTTTCTCTTTAAGACAGAGACAGGTAGAAAAGGCAACCTTATTTTTTAAAAAAGATTTTATTTATTTATTTGACAGAGAAAGAGAGATCACAAATAGGCAGAGAGGCAAGCAGAGAAAGAGGAGGAAGCAGGCTCCTTGACGAACAGACAGCCCGAAATGGGCCTCGATCCCAGCACCCTGAGATCATGACCTGAGCTGAAGGCAGAGGCTTAACCCACTGAGCCACCCAGGTACCCATGGCAACCTTATTTTTTTAGTTACAGTTGTAGGCCGAAAGGTAAAAATGGATGATGGAGATATTAGCATTTTCTATTTGTATAAGGAATTTATGCATAAGTTTAAACTAGGATTGAAAAACACTCAAGAGGACTGCACATAAATCACATATATTTGTATACTTGTTTGGGTCCATTATGGATTCATTTCCATCGGCATGTTTCTTCCCTTGTCTCTCATCCCACGGTGCTATGGAAGCTTCAGTGGTAAACACACTGTTTCACTAATTAGGAAAGTGGTCAAGGATGCTGACCTCCCACTGCTAACTATCACTTTTATAGGTACTCCTGGTGAAATTCTGCTCATGTCTAATTGCCAGCAACACTTCTTCATCCCTTGAACAAATGCAGTCCTTTCTTAAGATGAACCTTTTAATGATCAAATTTCTCTTTCTTTTCATTTTAGCCACCAGGAAGATCATAATGCAGAATTTGGAGCCCAGCTTCAGTCTTTATAGGGGACGTAATCCTCATAAACCCACGGGTTTTGCCCTAAATTGTGTATGAGCGTAAAAAGAGTTCTAAATTATTTATATTTATGCCCTTCTACACTTGTAAGAACCAAAACAAGTGTACAAAATTTAATGCAAACAAAACAGTAAAACTACAATTTACTTCACTCGCATTAGTGAACATGACAGGGGAAGCCATGTCATCGGAACGATCATCGCTCAGGGTCCTCCTGAGTCCTAGCTCTGTCAGTCCCTCTGCGCTGTGCTGACTCAATGCTCTCACCCTATTTCTCTGTTAAATGACTGGGAAACAGCCATCAATTGTACGATGTGTGGTAGTGACACTCGGGCTTTGGTGCAAACAGATCATTTCGATTTTTAGCTCTATCTTCGTGCTTTTCTCATTAGTCCGCATGCCCATCCAACAACAGACATAAATTCAGTCCCAAAGATGAGGTACTATGTGATCATACAGATGTCCTACAGTATTCTTATTTTGTAAGCTACTATAAATACCAAAAAGCGAAAGTACTGAGTACTCCTAGAAAACTAACAGTCCCTGAGAATATTATCTCGTCTACTCCTGTTAAGAACCACAGGTGAAGGGCGCCTGGGTGGCTCAATTGGTTAAAGCCTCTGCCTTCGGCTCAGGGTCCTGGGATGGAGGCCTGCTCTCTGCTCGGCAGGGAGCCTGCTTCCTCCTCTCTCTCTGCCTGCCTCTCTCTCTCTGCCTGCCTCTCTGCCTACTTGTGATCTCTCTCTCTCTGTCAAATAAATAAATAAAATCTTAAAAAAAAAAAAGACCCACAGAAGAAGGGGTTAGTGGCCTATCAGTTTCCCCTCCAGTACCATATTTCTGTTCTGCTTTTATTTTCTACTTGACCTCATTTTTAGAAAATCCATATTTTTTTAAGATTTTATTTATTTATTTGACACAGAAAGATATCACAAGTAGGCAGAGAGACAGGCAGAGAGAGGGGGAAGCAGGCTCCCCGGTGAGCAGAGAGCCTGATGTGGGGACTCGATCCCAGGACCCTGAAATCATGACCTGAGCCGAAGGCAGAGGCTTAACCCACTGAGCCACCCAGGCGCCCCAGAAAATCCAGATTTTTGATATATGGTGCTGTATGCTCTTTTGTAAACTGCCTCAGCTTTTCTAAAACAGAGCAGAATAAAACCCCACAGCTCATGATGCTAAAGAAATTATTGGTAAGCAACTGCCTTAAAACACCAACAGCCACAGTTTCATGCTGAAATTTTCGCTTTTTTATCTACAATCCTTCTCTCCTATCAGCTTTCGATGTGCATTCTCAAAGCCATAGAAAGGTAATGAAATGATTTTGAGAATTGTTTTCGGTTAAAAAAAAATGCCCCTCAATATCGTGGCTCATCGTGGTTCTAAGTAGTGTGGATGAAATAAGTTGGCCTAATACCAAGTCTGCTTTAAATAGGAAAAATAATTATTGGAAGAGGTGGTCCAAAATCTTAAATATGGATAGTGAGAAAGAAGTTTGTCAAATTCTCTAATAAAATTGCCTCAGTCTTTAAACGGCGCCCCTGTCCTCAGTGACTTTCTGGAGAATATGTTGCCCGTCCTAGCACCCACACAACCTGGTGGCTGGCCTAAACGTTAGGTGGCACTCTCCCAAGGGACAGGCCTTCAGGCTCGGTGAGGCAGAATGTTTATCCTGCGGACGGCTTGATTATGTGCGTGGGGAGAGTGGGCAGTGAACAACGTGGCTTTTGTGTTGGGGGTGCCTACAGATGGGTGCCTTTAATAGAAGATTTTGAAGAAAGGAAAACCTGCCCTTGAGAGGAACCTCAATTCAGACCCTGCAGCAGACATCTCTAGGAACTCAAAAGGAGCTACATCAGTCATTCTGAACTTGAGGGTATTCCCACATTCAAATGCAACCTGAGAGCCAAACAGTCTAGAATCACTCTGGGGGTGCACTTTGGAATGCGGATTTAGTCTTATTTATTTGTAAATCCGCAGAATCTGGCATGGTATTTGACACTTAGTAGGTGACAACATTTCTTTCTTTCTTTCTTTCTTTTAAAGATTTTATTTATTTATTTGACAGAGAAACACAGTGAGAGAGGGAACACAAGCAGGGGGAGTGAGAGAGGGAGAAGCAGGCCTCCGGCTGAGCGGGGAGCCTAATGCGAGGCTCAATCCCAGGACCACCTAAACCAAAGGCAAATGCTTAACAACTGAGCCACCCAGGTGCCCTGACATTTCTGTATTATACTTAAATTCTGGTAACTACAGAAAAACATAAGTGTAGGAGATCCAGGCTGGCTATTCACCAAATCTTTCTTCCTTTCCTCCAGTGCCTACAATTAGTCTACATTTCCAGCAGATTCCCCTGTAGATAAAGGTAGCCACATGACTTAACCAGTCAATTATGGACAAAAATGATTTGCTGCTTCCAGGCCCGGCCCATAAAAACTCATCATCTGATCTCCCTCTACCCTTCCTTCCCCATTCGCCTCTGAACGTTGGCTGGAGTGGCCTCAGAAGCCAGGGTCAGAGACGAAAGAGTCGTTGTCAGCCTGGATCCCTGAATGCAGTCTACATCGCTGCTCCCTTGCTGCCCAATAGACTTAATATGAGTAAGAAATAAAATTGTGTGTTGGCAAGCCACTGAGATTTAGGGCTTCTCTGTTTCAGCAACTAGCATCATCCTAACTGATATAACACATCAAGTAGAAAACAGTTTAATGACATTTTTAGAGACAAGGTATCATGATGTTAAGCGTGCTCGAGTCAGATCTGGGCTTGAACACTGGATTTGATGCCCACTCACTCTGAGGCCCTGGGAACACATTTAACATCTCAATCCTGGATCAGGGTTGCTGTGAGGTCTGAATGAGATCTAGTACGGCTATATCCTAGCACAGCTCCTGGCTCATTGGACCACACCACTGGTGTGACTGCATGGCTATGGGAAACGTAATCCTATCTGTTGGACTCCTTCTTGATCTCTTCCAATATTATGGTCTCGTTCTTAATCGCTTTTCTAATCAGGAAATTCAAAGGAATTTCCACCAAACTTGGTCTTGTCTCTTAAGCCTGCATGTTTTACGCTCTGGTGCTTTTTCAGGTATGTATTATTTCCTCAAAGGCTGTGCAAGTTCCAGCTTCTGTCCCTAAAGAATCACCTCTTTTGACAGGTTCTGTTTGTGAATACTTGATAGATTGTCGAACTCTTCAAAGCTCTGACCAGCAAAGTCTGTAAAGGGGCCAGATATGACACTCACACAGGAGGAATGTCAATAACATCTGGGTATTGCCCAGCCCTAGCATGACCTCAAGTGAAGGAGGAGGCTCCGTGTTCCCTGAATCTTCTAATCGTAGGGAATGTTTTCCACTGCCCACTTTAGTCACTACTTCAATACCCCGCATGAATACAATTTTACTTTGCTGATGATTAACTGAGACCCCATAAGGTTTACCCCAACTGAAAACTTGGATTTTGCTAAATGAAGTTCTGGCTTTCCAAATAGGACTCCCTATTGCCAGGCTATGGAACTGAACTCTGCCTGACTTGCCATCACTTTAATTTGTGATCAGACTTGTCTTATTTGTAGACACAGAAGCCTTTGCCAAGTCAGTAAAAGCCAGAACCATCCTGTCCTTTAAGGGAAATGCTAACATTAGTTCATGTATGTCTTCTCTGAGCTGGTTGGAACTTGGAGTTGGCAAAAGCAAAATGATCCCGCAGCCAACAAGGCCATATGTGAGAATACAACAGGGCAAATACTAAGGTCGAAAGGCTTGAATGGCCACAATAACGAGCACCAGGTCAGTAGGGTTCAAGCAATAGAACAGGGTTGGGCAGATTTTAGATTAGATAATCTGGGGTTAGCAAGATTTCTGATAAAAGGAAGATACACCAAAGGATGTACAGCCTAGGGTATTTCTAATTCAGAATGTGGAGCTCAATGGGTATGTACACAGCTTCAGGAATTAGACTTCTATTCCTAGTCTACCACTGAACCCCCACATGGTAATGGGAAAGTTGCTTAATCCCCTCGAACCCGGTTGAACCTTAGGGTTCTCATGAGGTTATATTGGGGTGGTTAAAGCAATCATAGGATGGTTTTAGTGGTTAAATGCACATGAAATGCTGATTGATGGCTTATATGAGGTGTACTATAGGATTGTCTGGTCATTCTTGCCTACTCCCTAGACCTCCAAAGCCTTCTCTTTCCTCCCTTTTTAAATTTTTAATTCAAATTAATTAACATATACTGTGTTACTCGTTTCAGAGGTAGAAGTCAGTGATTCATCAGTTGCCTATAACAACCAGTTCTCATCACATCACATGTCCTCCTTGATGCCCATCACTCAGTTACCCCCTCTCCCCATCCACCTCCCCTCCAGCAACCTTCAGTTTGTTTCCTAGAGTTAAGAGCCCCTTACGCTTTCCCTCCCCGTTTCCCTCTTTATTTTTCATTCCCTTCCCCTATGTTCATCTCTTTTGTTTCTTAAATTCCACATATGAGTGCAATCATATGGTATTTGTCTTTTTCTGACTGATGTATTTCACTCAGCATAATACTCTCTAGTTCCATCTATGTCGATGCAAATGGCAAGATTTCATCCAAAGGCCTTTTCTGATGAGCACAAGCTTACATCTTCTGATGGACTTCCCCATCTATCCAGGAGGCCTCAGAAAATGCAACAGAAAATGGAAATCTATTGTTTAAGTAGCTTCTGTCAGGATCCTTCCACCCTGTGGATTCCCTCACACCAAATCCTGATGCCCATCCTTCACAGGGGTAAAGTCCTCAGCCCAATCACGGTGGGATTCTTCCTCCGCCGA
>PITA01033226.1:0-13005 GCA_004023965.1 Spilogale gracilis | reverse complement strand
CATTTACCCCAAAGATACAGATGTAGTGAAAAGAAGGGCCATATGCACCCCAATGTTCATCGCAGCAATGGCCACAATCGCCAAACTGTGGAAAGAGCCAAGGTGCCCATCAACAGATGAATGGATAAAGAAGATGTGGTACATATATACAATGGAATACTATGCCTCCGTCAGAAAGGATGAATACCCAACTTTTGTAACAACATGGACTGGACTGGAAGAGATTATGCTGAGTGAAATAAGCCAAGAAGAGAAAGTCAAGTATCACATGGTCTCACTTACTTGCGGTGCATGAGAGGCAAACTGGAGGACAGTGGGAGAAGAAAAGCAAATGGGAACTAGGGTAATCTAGGGAGGGAAACGAAACAACAGAGACTTTGAACACAGGAACAAACTGAGGGACTTGGAGGGAGGGGGGTGGAGGGATGGGAGAGCCTGGTGGTGGGTACTGGGGACACCTAAAGCGTGGAGCACTGGGTGTGGGGAATGGGGAATGAATCTTGAAACACTGGAAAAAAAATTTTAGTAACAATAAAAAAAAAAAAAAGATTAGCTGACCAAGCACTCTGACATCTTCTCATTCACATATAAAAGCATAAAATGCCTGCTGCCATATACATTCTACAGTATACTTTATGTTACAACATTATATTCTTAACATTTTATTTATATTCGTAATGTATAAATTTTTTAAAGATTTTTTATTTATTTATTTGACAGAGAGAGAGAGATCACAGGTAGGCAGAGAGGCAGGCAAAGAGAGAGGGGGAAGCAGGCTCCCTGCTGAGCAGAGAGCCCAATGTGGGTCTTGATCCCAGGACCCTGAGATCATGACCTGAGCTGAAGGCAGAGGCTTAACCCTCTGAGCCACCTAGGTGCCCCTGTAATGTATAAATTATATTAACCTCACAAATTAATCTACCTAAATTGTTCCACTATTAGAACACAAAGCAAAGATCATGTCAGAGTGCATTAAGGCAGCTTAAACCGAAGATAACAGAGAAAAATAAACACATTAAAATAACACTATGCCCTATCATCCTGAATTACCTCCCAAGGACACTGTCCCGTTGGAGCTAGCAATTACAATCTTTTACTTTATCCACTTCACTGGGTATAACACATCTTTTATATTAATCCACCTGATTTATTGATGGACTGGACAAAGCCCAATTAAGTGAGACATATAAAATAGAAGGAAAAATATCAGTTAATGTTATCAATCTGAAAGGTACAAAGGTACTGAGTATAGAACTACACTACTTTATCCACTTCTATGATCTTAAGTGAAAACAATTCAGATCAAGTTGTATTCGTTTGGACACTATAAAACGTCATTAACTGAGTGTAATTTTATAGCCCACAGACCTGCTATTCCTAACATAAAGACAGTTTATAATTCAACACCAAACAAATATGAGAGATAATCTTCTATACATTATCTCAGCCCCAATTTTGACCTAAGGTTCTAATCAGAGATCTAAGTAAAATAATACACATTTCACTCTTTACCAGGCCTTATGATCAAATGCAGCATGGTTACCTACATAACCTTCTCTTCAAGCATTAACTTTGGTTCCATCCTTCTCTTCCTGAGCCATCTAACTGAACATTCCATTAAGAAAGAGGGACTAGCCATAACCTCTTTGCTTGGCCTCAGGCAAGTCAAGACCTAGTTTAGTTTATCTGAAATTTTCTTAGAAATATTTATTCAGGGGCACCTGGGTGGCTCAGTTGGTTAAGCGACTGCCTTCAGCTCAGGTCATGATCCCGAAGTTCCGGGATCGAGCCCTGCATTGGGTTCTGTGCTCGGCAGGAAGCCTGCTTCTCCCTCTCTCATTCCCCCTGCTTGTGTTCCCTCTCTAGCTATGTTTCTCTCTGTCAAATAAATAAATAAAATCTTAAAAAAAAAAGAAATATTTATTCCAATAAGGGACTTTGAGACTATGACCTCTTTTCAACTGTTATTTTAAATATTTTTTAAAGATTTTTTTTTTTAATTTATAGAGATAGAGATAGCGAGAGCAGGAACACAAGCAGGGGGAGTGGGAGAGGAAGAAGGCCTCCCACTGAGCAGGGGGCCTGATTCACGGCTGGATCCCAAGACCCTTAGATCATGACCTGAGCCCAAGGCAGATGCTTAACGACTAAGCCAACCAGGCGCCCTTGTTATTTTAAATATTTGCACATTTATTGTATCATTTCCTGGAATATACTTAAAAACATCCACACTCAAGAGTTATAATCTATGTATCCTTGGGTTTTGATAACATGAATCCTTCTACATCATTTTGAATATTTTACATTTTTTTGGATCTATTAATGTTTTATTTTCCACTGTACTTTATTCCCTCTGCCTCTGGGCCTCCATGACCTAGAAATTTTGTACTTTTATGGAAGATGGGTCATAGAACATATCAGTTCTTGCACAGAAGGCAATATATTTTTAAGAAAATTTGCAAAGTTACACAATGCTAAAGCAATACAGTAGAATATTATGTATGGTGAATAAGAATAAAGTGCAGTTATATGTGCTAACATGAAAAGGTATTGAAGACAGTATTAAGTGAAAAAAAGGCAAGTGGTAAAACAAAATGTATCATGTTTCCATCTGTCTATAAAAATAATATATGTATGTATGTAATATATGAATACATTTATATATGTGCATAAAGAAAAATTTTTCTAGAATCAGGTCTAAAATATTCTCTGCAGATATGTCTCTGCTGCATGGGAAAGAGTAGTGATGGGGCAAGGAAGACTAGCTTTCTCTTCATGCTCTCTGTTATGAAAAATTTTTTAAACTTTTCAATCAATCCTTTGTAAGGAAAAAAATTTATCAGAAGCCTTAATATGTGATTCAGAAATTACACTCTTAGGAACCTAACCTAAGAACATAATTATAGATTTTAAATTACCTTAGGTAATAAGATATTAGAGTACTATTAACAATAATGAAAATAGGGAAAATATAAATATTCATAATAGGGAAATGGTTACATTCTAAGAAAACCACAGACTGGGATAACACGCAGACATTGAAGATTATATAATAACATAAAAATGCTTACGGTACAACAATAAGAATAAAAAGCAGGACACAACATTATATAAAAAGTATGGCAACATAACTTTGTAAACCCTAAGTTTAGAAATAAAAATACCTGACCACTTGTTGAAGATGATTTTTGTGTGTGTATGAAATCTATGGGTAATTTTTTAAAATCTACTCTTCTCTATAGTCTGACTGCTATTTCACATTATGTTGTAAGCTGTTAATGAAAAATAAACACTGACAAAGAGACCTGCTACATTTATTAAAGATTAAGAAATAAAAAAGTCACAAACTTTGTCATCTAGTGTTGAACCTGCCTTAATAAAAAGATGACAAATTGCTTTAGAATAGATGTTATCAAGTCAAGAACACAGACTTCCCGTAATATGTAAGAAAAATGATAAACGTACACACTTTTCATTTCACACAACCAGGAAAAAACCCACCTTACTTTCTTTCAAATGGCATGATCCCAGTCTAGTGTTTCTGCTATTCCATCCATCACCTAAATATAGCCTACACTACACGCATCTTGCTTTACAAAAAGATGTCTAGGTACACAAGGCCAGATAAACAATCTAGTTTTCTGAAGTGGAAGTAAAAGAAATAACAATGTCACTGTTATGGCTGTTAACATCTCTGCCTTTTTTAGGCAGCGGCTTGCCAAATGGTACAAATTTCCTCGATTGTGCATTTAATGTTCTAGAACTGAACAATGAAATCCATGATCAAAGACTTGAATCATTTTGTACAAGGGGTTCAAATATATTTTAACAAGAATCTTAACTCATATAGGGAAAAAGTCCTTTGAAAATCTCAGAGGTCTTTAATCCCAGGGCAGAAGTTGGCAGACTTTTTCTGTTAAGGGCCAGAGAGTGAATTTTTAGGGCTTTGTGAGCTACTGGGAGGTCTCTGCCTTGGCTACCTAACTCTGCCCAAGCAGTGTGAGAGCAGCCATTAATAAGATGTAAGCAAATGTGCACAGCTCTGTTCCAGTAAAACTTTATTTTCTGACACTGAAATTTGAATTTAATTTTTTCATGTCACCACATATTATTCTTTTGTTTTTTCAAACCACTGAGAAATCTTAAAAACAAACAAAACATTTTAAAAACATTCTGAGCTATGCAAAAACAGGAAAAAGGCGGTAAGCCAGATGGGGCTTGTGGGTCAAAGTTTGTCAAACTATATATTCTAGAGTTATTTGAGTTTGCTACACCCCACTATCTGGAATGCTTTTATCTTCCTCCATGCAATCTTGAAAATAATATCTGACCTTTAAAGCCTTCCTCCAAAAAATCCTTCACAAAAACGTTCAAGGTGTACTTAACCAAATGGGATTTTCCACTTCTTTTGAAACGCCATATCATTTGTGCCTTCTCTGGTTTGAGGAATGATTACTGACCTTTGTCCAATTATTGGTGTGCCATGCCTTCCTCTTAACACGTGATGGGAGACACTCTCTCTTACACATTTTTTATTGACCATGGTGTCCTGTACATAGTAGAAGGTGAGTAATACTGATTGAATTGAAAGATAACTTTTCAACATCCTCAGTTCCTAGATGTAGGCCCTAGTGGTTTAATAACAGCTTTTAAGGTCCTAAAAAGAAGTTACAGACATTAGAAGTATTCATAAGCTTTAAAATAGATGATTTTAGTAATACAAAAATGTGAAAATGGATTTTATCTTGGAATCAAGAAGAATGCCCACCATGTTGGCAGGGGAGACAGATGAGAGAGAACAGGGGAAGGAGAGGAGTGACAGGGCACAGGATGCTCTGTGAGAGACAAACATCTGGCAGGCACAATCTAGCTGTTCATAGGATACAACTTGGTCCTTTAACTGACCCCCTAAAGTTGAGAAAGGCGTCAGAACCTCTACATGTCAAAGGTCCTGGGACCTGATTATTGTGGGACACTCCTCATTCTTCCCATGTCAAACATAAACTGTTCTGCATACTCACCCAGGGACCACTTTTTCAGGAGCTCACTCAGTTTCAAAGAAGAACTCAAAGTAAAGTTTGGAGTCTTCTATGAAACTGTCATATTTTTATCTAAGTTTAAATTCCCATTGCACAGATACAACAGAAAAATCTTTAAAAACCAGATCCGCTCTGCTTGAATTCAAATCCTAGGAAAGCTTCTTAGGAGCTATATAACCTTGACAACTTATTTACCCTCTCTGAGCCACAATTTTGTCACCTGTGGAAAAAAAGACATGATGATAAGAGAACCTAATGCAGGGGATACTGGGCTGTTGTAAGGAGTTAATTCATGGAAGTCTTTAGAACTGGCACATAGTAAGTACCGACCAACAACCAATGTTAGTTATGTATGCATGTCTGTGTGTGTGTATATATAGAAGTGCATATATATATAGTTAAGAAGAAATAATATTTCTAGTATTAAGTAATCTCTAAAAAGCCACACATAACCTTGCCTTCAGACACATATTGTGTTTTATTTGATTCTTGAGATAGAATCACCACAAGAAGGAATTTACAGAAAATAGGAAACAAGCTATATAAGATTTATCAAATAACTTTTAAAATGCAATAGAAGGAAAACAGCAAGCTGAAAGTACATGTATGATTATGTGATGAGGAGAGAAATAAGAAAAAAATCGAATGCCTCTGGCATTATCACAATCGTATTTCCCAAGCTTTGGCAGAAATGCAAGGACCAAAATCAGCTTCCATGCATGGGAACAATGGCAGGTCAACTCAATGGCCATACTTACCATCTTTTTCCACCCTACTGGGACCTGCCTTTTTGTCCTTCACCTTAGCAGTGCTTCCTTCCCAGAGCTTACTCTTATCCTTTTCTTTTTCTTCTGTGGAAGCATGTTCTCTGGACTTCTTAGATAAGCTGTCTGCAAACACTTGCATTCCTTTTTCCGTTTCTTCTTCAAGAACATTCTCCAAGTGTTCCTCTATGGGCAGAGGCTTGGTCTTTCCATCTGTTGTTATGATTTCTTGGTCTTCAATTTCAACTTCTAAATAATCCTCATTTGGAAGGTGGGATTTTCCTGGCTCATCACTTTCACTCAGCTCCTGAGAAGATGAACTTCCGGCCTTTCTGCTCAGACTGTTTTCAGTGTGGGCCCCTCTATCTCCCAGTGCAGACTCATCTTCACTGCAACTAGAACACGGGTGACTTCTGGATGAGGATGATGACACAGTCTTTATATCTATAAAATAAAAATGATGACATTAATGTTTTTCCATAAAGCAACTGGCTTAATTTTGGGAATTAGGTTAGTAATAATCATACTAAAAATTTTAATATGGGTTAACAGATTAAGTATTTTTATTTTTTTAAATTTTTTTTTAAAGATTTTATTTATTTGACAGAGAGAAACACAGCCAGAGAGGGAGCACAAGCAGGGGGAGTGAGAGAGGGAGAAGCAGGCTTCCCGCCGAGCAGGGAGCCCGATGTGGGGCTCAATCCCGGGTCTCCGGGATCATGACCTGAGCCGAAGGCAGTTGCTTAACCAACTGAGCCACCCAGGAGCCCCTAAGTATTTTTAATATGGGTTAATAGATTAAATATATTTTCACCTATATTGCACACAACTGTCAAGATAAAGACAAACCTATGTAATCTGTGAGTCTTTAGAAGTTTTCCTTTTTTAAAGAAGATTATTTATTTGAGAGAGCGAGCAAGCGAGTGAGCATGAGCCAGAGGGAGGAACAGCGGGAGAGGGAGAAGCAGACTCCTCGCTGAGCAGGGAGCCAGACTTGGGGCTCCATCTCAGGACCCTGAGATCATGAGCTGAGCCAAAGGCAGATGCTTAACCGACTGAGCCATCCAGGTACCTCTCTCAACGTTTTCAATAGAAAATCACATTTAGGGGCACCTGGGTGACTCAGTTGGTTAAGCCACTGCCTTCGGCTCAGGTCATGATCCCGAGTCTGCTTATCCCTCTGACCTTCTCCCCTCTCATGCTGTCACTCTCTCTAAATAAATAATTTTTTTTTAAAAAAAGGAAAATCACATTTAACTGAAAACCAACTGTATTTATTTATGTATTTATGCATTTATTTTTGAAAGCCATCATTGTAGAAGAACCTGAATAATCTTGTTCAATAAGAGCACTTATTCATTATCATCTTGAGTAACCACAATATTCTCTGTGCATAAAATCTAAATTTTTATCTACTATAATACTAACAATATCCAGCAAGCAAGGTATACTAGAAAGATCAAAGTATTTGCATAATACCAAGACACTTTAAAGATATTCTGAGGTGATGTTTGTGTGTGTGTGTGTGTGTGTGTGTGTGTGTATGTGTGTGTGTAGGAGGACATGCTGCCTTATTTCGGGTTCCCCCAAAGCAGATGCTGAGGTCAGGGTTCATGTGCAAATGACATATTAAGAATATGCTCCAGGAGAAACTCTTATAGATGTTGGGGAAACAGGGCAGGGAAGGGAAGAAGTCAATCAAGGGAGCTATTTCAAGCAACATCTCAAACTTAGCCTGATCCCACAGGGACCTCTGAGGTCTAACTTATATTAGAATTGTTCCTCCCTTGAGGAAGGAGTCGGGCTTTCATACTCTGCTCCAGTCAGACGTGGCTACCGGCCCCCACCCCAGGGAAAGGTAAACTTCTTGGTTCTTTGGGTTCTTTGTGTGGGCCAGTGAAGCTGCTCCATATGCCAGGGCTGTCCTTTGAAGAAGGCAGAGGGTTGCAGAGCTGGAAGATGGAATGTGGAATCAGTAAGAGGGCTTCTAGAAGAAGTGTGTGCTGATGGGATGCTACAGGTTCATAAGATACAGATATACCAAAGCCGGAAATGGTTTCATACGTACTACCCAAAAGCACTTTCAAAAATCTCCAAGAAAGCCACATACACACAGGATGTCTGGAAGGAGGACGGATAGCCTGCAAGCCATGGCGTATGCTGGGGGCCAGAGAAATACAAACTTGCTTTTGAGTTTTTCACCGACAGATCTGTGTTTGCAGTACTTTTTTTACAGAATATATTTTCAGATGAAATAGCCTACGCTTAAATGCCGCCTTCCTCTCTTGCTTTCTCTTCTCTGTGCACCCCTTCCTCTCTTCTGTTTCTCTTATTTCTGTGTGGCAGTTACACAGATGGCTGTAGCAGCTGATACAGACTTTAAGGAAAGAAATACCTGTCTTTCCTCTTATCCTTTTCCTTCACACCCTCCAGCCCAAATGACTCTCCATGACAGGGCTTAGAATTTTAAGTATAGTCACAGAGACTTATCAGTTTCCACAAAGATTTGAGAGATGCTACACAGCAGTAAAAAAACAAATTCTAACAAGCCTTAAGCAACAGAACCCCTTAAGTACAATTCCATTTGTTCTTATCTCCCAGCTGCTCTGACAGGCACCAGATGACCACTGTTTCTCAAAGGAACACACACTTCAACCACTCGTTCTTTATCTCCATTTTATAAAATCTGTCCCTCAGTAGGGAACACAGCAGATCAAGGACAGTTGTTCTCTAGCTTCTTTGTACCACTTCAGAAACTTAAGGGATTATGATCTCTTAAGCATCTCACATTTTCTTTTTAAAGAAAAACAGCTCTTATTTGCTTGTTCAATCAATGGATCTCATTAACTGCACAATTAGGTAGAAGTCAATAATATACTTGCTCTGTATTCCCCCAAATATTCATATCTACCGTCTTTAATACTGATATGATAACTCTCACTTTTGGCTCTGAGAGTTGGTCACATAATAAGAAAAATGAGTGTTCCCCTACCTTTCTTTTATAGCTCCTATTAATTGTGTTATTCAAAAGCCTGAAACACACTCTGGTTCATTTTGAGTCAGTCCCTTTGAAAAGGAAGATCAGGAGAATGAATGGCCTTCAAGAGGCAAGGGTACCTGACCTCCCATATAAACTCATTTCAGTTTTCCAATCTCTCTAACCTTGCTGTACAATTTAGTTTCCCTCTCATTTCTTTCTCTCATTTTCATGCAGACACTGGGGCAAGACTTTTCCTACAAATAAAAGCTCAAAATGTTTCGGGACCATCGACTGGGATTTTCACTAATTTTATTAATTAATAAAACACTAATTTTATTTATCGTCTTAGAAATGAAGAAAGGTTTTATATAGAAATTTTTGTCTAAAAGAACATTTTACATGAAAGAGCTTTGAGGGCACATGCTTAATATTTTTTGTCACTAGGAGGGAAAAAATTATCTTGAAGGCATATTAGTAAGCAACTCCAGCTCCCACCCAATTCTATTTGTCTCTGCATGGCTCCCTGCAGGTACTAAAGCTAAAAGCATCTGCTCTTGATCTTTAGGGTAAAGAAATGATGTGCACTCGTTGGTGCAACGCCATGATTCCATGCCCTACGCAGCACCTCTGACTTTCCGCCGTACGCATTCAATCAGGCTCCAAATCCTTCATTGTCTTCTCTCTTCATGTCACCGATAACTATTCCTTCTTCTGCACCATTACTATTTCACACAACATGAGACTGAGAGAAAATAATATGCTCTTCTTAAGATAAAACTAGGTGTTTCAATCATGACTCAGCTGCTGATTAGCTTTGACTATGGCCATTCCACTTACCTCTCTAGGTCTCTGTTTTCTTGACTATCAAATGGGGTTAGGGGCACCTGGGTGGCTCAGTGGGTTAAAGCCTCTGCCTTCAGCTCAGGTCATGATCTCAGGGTCATGGGATTCAGCCCCACATTGGGCTCTCTGCTCAGTGGGGACCCTGCTTCCCCTTCTCTCTCTGCCTTCCTCTTTGCCTACCTGTGATCTATCTTTCTGTCAAATAAATAAATAAAAATCTTCAATAAAAAATATTTTTAAAAAATGGGGTTAATTCTCTCTGTAAGTCACTGTAGAAATGACATGACACAAAATCAAATAATGATTGTTTTTATGAATTCCAGTCTTTCCTCCTCTATGAAATCATACATGCTAAGTATAGTCTAATACACTTCTTTCTTGTGATTCCACCCTGTGCATTAAATGAAGACTAGTAACTGCAGTGACTGCTTGCTGAGGAAAAATAAATAAAAACCTGATCATGATTATGCATGCACTTATTGTGTACCAAACAAGGAGGTAAGCACTTTACAAATATCTCATTTAGTCCCATGGCATAGCTATCTTCTTTTTCTAAATCTAGAAAGTAAGGGGAGCACCCAGGTAGCTCAGACAGTTAAGCGTTCAATCTTGGTTTCAGCTCAGGTCATCATCAAGCCCCACAACAGGCTCCTTGCCCATCGCAGAGTCAACCTGAGATTCTCTGCCTCTCCCTCTCTCCATCTGCCCCTACACCACCCCCGCTCACACTCACTTTCTCTCTCTCTGAAATACATACGTTTAATTTAATTTAAAAAGAATTTAAGGCCCCAAGAAGTTAAATAATACCCAATGTCCATTAGCTATAAAGTAGCAAGCTTTATAAAACCTTTTTTTCATAGTGACTCACTATAGTAAAACCAGACCACTCTACTTGCCAAAAGGCCTTCAAACAGAGAGCACCCATTGTCACAGACCTACTATCGCTTCTCTTAACTAATTTTGCACTGTGACCACGCCACGATGACAAATGGAAAATAGTTCTCCTATGTGTCAGGCAACGTGCTAGGTTTTAAGGACACAGTAGAGAAAAAGGCAGGCCGGGACCCTGCTTCCACAGAGAGTACACACTCTGGCCAGACACTGCCTCCTTGTGCACGAGCACAATAGATCGACTGTACACGTTCCCTCAAGTGTTTGCTCACTCTTCTTACAATCTTACAGCCGCCCTGGACAGCTCTCTCGCAAGCTGCTGTTCCACTCTTCACTGCAATCAGTAGCTGTATTGTCTGATTTGAACCAACTTTAAGTCCTGACCTTAGTTTTGAATCATTTTCTCACCCCCTAGCATAGAGCATGGTCTTAGTATAGTTTAAATTCACCATTTTCTCCATTAGTGTCCTGATTTTAACTACTTTGTTTTGGGTTCACTAGCATGAGGCCTCATGGACACGTTAAGTGCACAAACTCAGTACAAATATGTAAGTTCAGTCAAAAACAACTAGCTTTCACCCCAGCCCCATGGATCCAAAACCCTTCCAAACTAATACAAACTGCATCTCTCTCCCATTTTTGAGTCCAAGGGTTCATGACAAAATCTGTGTGGATGCTGCTATTGCCTTCAAATTGACCATGGCACATGAATTTACACCGCCTATTGTTATCCATATTAATAGTCGTATCTTGATTATACACATGAGCTCATAAAAATCTATTTATATTTTATATTAGATACTGTGGTTTAGTCAATATTTTCATGTACAATAATGCCTAATTAGACAAGCCCTCCATACTCATAAATATTATAGAATGAACGTAGGCTTAATGAAAATAAAAGTAGAAATCATTAAATTCCAGCTATAAACAGTAACTAGTTATTTGTCTTAAGGGAGAGCATATGTCTTCACACTGATAATTCATGACTCAATTCATCAATGAGACAAATATACACATGACTTTGTAAGAACAAATATCTACAGGTAAATGCAGTTCTGGCAGGAGGAGATGAAAAAGCATAGAAGTTCCTCTGTATCTACCTTTAACTGCACTTTCTCAAACATTAAAATGAATACTTAAAATACTGAGAATATAATCAAATCCTGTGTCACAATGTGCTGCATACGTCCTTTTACATTTATCCACTAAGACTAAGATTTTATTGGGTATCTCAGTAATACCTTTGTTGTGTACAAGGCAGATTCAAAATTGTAGAGAAGTACCTTAGAGGAAAGTGTTTTATGTGGACTAAAAGATGATTCTGCATTTAAAAGTCATGACTTCCTACTTCAATAACCAAAATGTGAATATGGATTAAGGAATTCTTACTTTTCAGAAAAAATAAAGTTTGACTAATCATGCAAAAACAAAAAAAAATCACACATATAGATGCTGACCAGAAGACCATCTATAGTCTTCCCTTAGTCCTCTCTGTTCATGGAGCAGTCTAGTTATACTGAAATCCACAGAATGTGTTTTCTTAGCTCCTACAATTTCAACACAGAAGGAGCAGGCTCCCCTCATATGCTTCGTCCTCTTCAATAATCAGGCCAGGAAATGAAGAGTGAGATTCTTGAAGTCAATAAGTAAATAGAGTATTTTTGTGACTCTGGAATTTTAAAAGTCTGTAAGGCCTTTTTCTTCAACAGACTGGAAAATAGTACAAGTGAAATATTATCTTTCTAACTTGGAAAAGCATTTGCTTAAATTCTTACATTCTATTCTTTGCAGTTCTGGGAAGAGATTCTCTCTCTGTGTCTGTCTCTGTCTCTGAAATCTTTCTTCTAAGAATCTATTGATTCTTTATCTCTTACTTCAGAAGCATTATCATCTAAACTGTCCATGAAAGTATAAAAGTATATTCTCAGTGACATGACACTTTACTCTCAATCTTATAACATTCATCTATGACAATATATTTCCAACTAGTGACTTAGCTCCTGGGGTTGCCAACACAAATGCAGAGAAAAGGAAGCTGTCATTCTTTTTAAACGATGGAAAGTCTCACACGTCATCCCTAAACCAGGGTGCTTTCTTCGTGACTCTCGCTCCCTAGCACTCATCACTCATGGGCTGCTCAGCACAGAGCATTCATCAAGGTGGGCCGACGCCATTGTTAGCCAGCAGTTTAAATGGGGCCAACTTGTCACCAGAGTGACAGCCTGGGCAATTGTTTGCCCTCTGGGAACAGGTGCAGACAGGTTCAAATGAAACACATCCAAATACTAACAGCAAGATTCTTAATCATGTCAATAAAAAGGATGAACCGGTGTCTCAGACTCAGTGGTCACAATACTCCTCTTACACTTCTAAAGATGAAATGCTGTCTGGCTTTTTAATAGAGTGCTCCAAGGAACCCACTGTGTCATTATCATTTTTAATACATGCTACTTTGTTTGCTGGATGAAATCTCTAATTCATATAT
>PITA01033225.1:0-13004 GCA_004023965.1 Spilogale gracilis | reverse complement strand
TCTTCCAAATCACTGATACGATCTTCAGCTTCACTTACTCTGGCTGTTAGCATATTTAAATTAGATTGCATCTCGTCTAAAGCCTTTCTAACCTCAGCTTTCACTTCTGTTACTATGGCTTCCATTTTGAGACTAATGTTCTTTTCTAAATTGACTATTTCTTGTACTATTGCTGCCCTGAATTCCGTATCCATCATATTGTTTATGTTCATTCCCAGTAATTCTGTGGCGGAGGTTGCAGTCTCAGGGTTCTCTTGCTGTTGGCCATTCCTTCTCCGTGTCATTGTGGCGAGGAGTGGTTGAGGGAGTGTATGACCAAATATATCAGCCACTATCTAGGAGGATTGGTCTTTGGAAGGTTTTGGAGCAACTAGAGTTCCCACCAAAAAGGGAGGGGAAAGAAAAAGAAAACGGAGAGGAGGAAGCAAGAAAAGACCACGCTGCCTGAGCGGGGCCCGGTGATAGGATTTATATGGTACAAAGCTGTTACAGGGTAAAGAAAGGGTTATCAAGGGTGAATGAAGAGGTCAAAAAGCAAAGCCCAACCTATATGACCCCCAAGACCAGTACTTATATAATATAGAAGTAAAGACAGTTACACAGGCACACTGACAAACTAGAGTGGGAATGTGAGGGCAGACATTCCTTGTGGGCAAGGAATGCGTTTCAGACGCTGCAGAGTTTATCTTGCTGTTATTGTTGGAGGAGCCCACTTTCAAATGATATAGGGGGATTGGAACTGGTTGTATATAGGGGTAGTATTGAATAGGGATGTGGGATCGACTTGGAGTTTGTATCTACATGTATACGTAAAAGAGAGAATAAAGGAAAGAGGAAGGAAGAAAGGGAAAAACAGAGAGAGCTAACAGGGAAACAAGAGGGAATAACAAAAGCAGAAAATACAGGGGTGTGTTTGAATTTCAGGGTAAAAAAGAGAAAGAAAAAAAGAGAAAAAATAGAAAAAAGAAAAAATTAAAAAGAATAAAAAAATATATATATATAAAAGTAAAAAATGTTATGTGTTGTTGTATTGGGTATCACGTTGTGATAAGAAGGGGGATAAAAATTGAAAGAAGAAAAACTGTGAGAATGTAATTTTAAGCTTAAAGTGGAAGCATTAAAATTAAAACTAGAGAAAAGTTTAAAAAAGTAAATGAGGTGGAAATCTTTATCAATGAGTTGTAGAGTTTTTGGTACTTGTGGTCAGTGCCAGGAGTTTAATAAATTGCCTTTCCCCCGATTTGGGGTTTTGCATTGGAATGTTGTCCTCCTGAGCTTCTGGCCTGCTTTCTGGGGGTGGGGCGTGTCGTTCCCCTTCAGTCATTCTACCTAGGCTGTGTCTCTAGGCCCCCCTGCTAGAGGCCTGTCTCAATGGCAACCAGACTATCAGGCTGCAAACCTCTGGTAGCGGAGCGTTGTTCTTTTGCGTCTTTTTTCAGCAGTTCAGGAAGTCAAGTCGGAGCAGGATGTCTGCGCCCAGACCTCCCTCCCAGAGCGAGCCCCTCACAGGGAGGGGCTCTTTCCAGCCTCCCG
Source organism: Spilogale gracilis (assembly GCA_004023965.1). Classification (NCBI taxonomy): domain Eukaryota; kingdom Metazoa; phylum Chordata; class Mammalia; order Carnivora; family Mephitidae; genus Spilogale; species Spilogale gracilis. The sequence goes on along the minus strand of PITA01033225.1, from coordinate 11,471 downwards.
GTTGGCAGTCTGTCACAGCCGGGCTGGTGCAGACGTTGTATTGATTTCTGCCCCAGTCCCCGCTTGTCGTTTCACTCCCGCACCTCAAAGCCACAACTCCTTTTGGATCGCCCGACTTTGCGCCCTGGGACCTGGGGCCTCTCCGGTCCCACGAAAGTCTGTAAAAAACGTCTTCCCTGGGGGGGTCTACGCGCGGCCCATGGTGTGAAGCGAAACGGGAGAGAAGGGCAGAATAGAATCCACTCCCGCTTCTTTCCCGGCATCTGTGGCAGCTCAGGCGGAGGCAGGCGGCTGCACGCGCCGGGGCCGGGGCCCGCCGGGTCGGTGGCGGGCTGCTGCGCTCCTAGAGCTGGGGCCAGGCGGGGCGGGGGCGGGCGGCTGCGCTCGCTGGGGCGGGGGCTGGGCCCGCCGGGGCGGAGGGAGTCTGGGCAGCGGGAAAAGAAAGAAAATAAAAGATTTTTAAAAAGTCTCCTTGCCTTGCCCCGGGCTCCGCTGTGTTTAGCTTCTTTCTAGCCCCGATTCAGACCGTAATCTGCTGTTATTCCTCACTCACAGAGCACTTTCGTTTTTCGTGCCTGGAGGTTTTTCTGGTCTCATTGATCTTCGGGAGTGTCCTCTCTGCCTCTAGGACAGGAGCGCTTGTTTCATTCCCCAGACTAGGGAAATTTTCATCCATGATTTGTTCAACTATATCTTCTAGGTTTTTCTCTGTCTCAACTCCTTAGGGAATTCCAATAATTTTGATATTGGAGCGTTTCCTGGCATCATTTATTTCCCTAATAATATTTTCATGGGATTTCAGCTGTTTGTTTCAAGACTTCTCTTGCTCGTCCTTCTTAACCCATCTATCTTCTAAATCACTAATATAATCTTCAGCTTCACCTACTCTAGCTGTTAGCATATTTAAATTAGATTGCATCTCATTAATAGCCTTTCTAACCTCTGCCCGTTCAGGTTTCACTTCTGTCACTAGAGCTTCCATCTTGTCACTAATGTTCTTTCCAACTTAGCCATTGCTTGGATGATTGCTACCCTGAATTCCATTTCTGTCATATTGTTTATGTTCATTTCCAGTAATTCTGTGACAGGGGTTGCATCTCTGGGTTTTTCTTCTGTTGGTTGTTCCTCCTCTGAGTCATTTTGCTGAGGTGTGATTGAGGGGATATAGCTGAATATATCAATCACTATCCAGGTGAATTGCTCATTGGAAGGTTTCAGAGTGATCAGAAGTCACCACCAAAGAGGGAGGATAAAGGAAAAAGGGAAAGAAAAAGAGAAAAGAAGCAAGAAAAAAACCCAGCCAGAATGGGCCCCAGTGGTAGGATTTATATGGTAGAAAACTACAACAGAGTAAAGAAAAAGATCATCAGGAGTAAAAGAAAGTTGAAGAGATCAAAAATCTAAACCCAACCTCAATGACCCCCAAGACCAGTATTCATATATTAGAAAAACAAAAACAATCACACAGAAACACTGACGGAAGAATAGGGCAGGGAGGTGAGAGCAAACCCTCCTTGTTTGCAAGGAAAGTATTTTAGATCCTCCTGGGTTTGTCTTATTATTGTTAGAGGAGTCCACTTTTTAAACATATAGGGAGATTAAAACTGGTTTGTATATAGGGGTAGTATTGAATAGGAATGAAGGATTACCTTGAAGCTTATAACTATATGTATATTTAAAAGAAAAAAGAATAAAGGAAAGAAGAGAGAAAAAAAAGGGAAAGAAACAGAAAAAACAAACAAACAAAAGCAGCAGCAACAACAACAACAGAAAACACAGGTAACGCTTTGAAAAAATTTCAAGGCAAAAAGTTATTATGGAGTGTTGTATTAAGTATCATGTTGTAATAATAATTGGGTTAAAAATTAAAAGAATAAAAACTGTAAGAATGAATTTTAAATTAAACGTGAAAAGTTTAAAAGTATAAATAGAAAAAAGTTCAAAAAGAAAATAAAGTGAAAAACTGTATCTTTGAAGCATACAGCTTTTTGGGTAGTACCAGGAGCTTAATATAGTGCCTTTCCCCCGGTGTTGGGGTTTTACAGTTTTAGTGTTGCCCTCTTGTTCTTCTTGCTTGCCTTCTGTGGGAGGGGTCTGCCGTGCTGTTTTTCAGTCCCTTCTACCTGGGCTGAGTCTCTCTGCCCCCTTCCTAGGGGCTGGGATCCATGGCAACCAGGTTTTCAGGTTTTTGTTCTCTGAAGGATTTATTATTTTGTGGCTTTTTGTAGTTTTTCAGAAAGTCAGGCCAGAGCATGATGTCTGTGCCCAGGCCTCCTTCCCAGAGGGAGCCCTCAGATAGCAACCCTCTGGATGCTGTGGGGCTCACAGCCTCTCCCTGTATCTTCCCTTTTGGCCGCTTGTCACAACTGAGCGCACCCATAGCCACTGGTCAGATTGGTGCCCGGAGTCCCCTCTTGTTGTTTCCTCCTGCGCTACAGAAACCGCAACTGATTTTGGATCATGCCACCTTGTCTCTGCCCAGAGAGCCTCTGTAGAGCACACCCATGCAGGAGGAACTGAGATCCCACGGTTCTGCAGGTTGTGCTCAAGTCTGCAAAATCGCCTCCCCTGGGGGCTGTGTGCACCTGGCCCAAGGGGCGGAAAAAATCGGCAGAAAAAAAAAAAAGGCAGTTTTAAGGACACTCCACTCTTCTGTGTTCCTTTGTGTGGCAGTGGGGAGCGCTTTCTCTCTGCAGATCTATATCCCTGTCAATAGCGGTCAGTTTCCCCAGCTGCCCCTCACTCAGGCTCTCCGTTTTTGCCTGCTTTTAATCAGACCATAATCTGCTGTTGTTCCCCAAACACAGAGCACATTCGTGCTGGGGTATTGCTTTCTAATGGATCACCTCTGTGGGCTTCCTCCCCTATGTCCCTTTGCCTTTGGATATCCCTCTGATCACTCCCACTCCATTCTACCTCTTTGTTGATGCTCTTCTTTCCCCGTAGAGATCCCGAAGTGTGCAATATTACGTTGCTGGCTGATTTCATGGGTGCTCACAGTGTTCTTGCAGTGTTTTTTTTGCACGTAATTAGCTCACTTCAGGAGACTCCCTGAAATGGGGTTACCCAATGTTCCGCCATCTTCCTTACCACCCCATCTATTTTTAATTTTTTAAGGAATCTCCACACTGTTTTCCAAAGCAGCTGCACAGACTTGCATTTGCACCAAAGTATAAGACGGTTCCCCTTTCTCCGTAGCCTCTCCAACACTTGTTTCCTGTCTTGTTAATTTTGGCCGTTCTGACTGGTGTAAGGTGGATCTCAGTGTGGTTTTGATTTGAATTTCCCTGATAGCTAGTGACGATGAACATTTTTCATGTCTGTTAACCATTTGTATGTCTTCTATGGAGAAGTGCATCTTCATGTCTTCTGCCATTTTTCAATGTGTTCCATCTTTTTTTTGGTTATTTCATTTGAGTAGTTCTTTAGAGACTTAAATATTTGCCTTTTGTCTATAGTGTTATTTGCGAATATCCGCTCCCATTCTGTGGGTTGCCTCTTTGTTTGTTGACAGTTTGCTGTGCAGAAGCTTTTTATTTTGATGAAATCCCAAAAGTTCATTTTTGATTTTGTTTCTTTTGTCTTTGCAGACGTGTCTTGAAAAGGTTGCTATGGCCGATGTCAAAGACCACCACCCATTTTAGATGTCTCTCATCTTTGATGAATAGATGGTGTAAGTTATTTGCCTGTTGGGATTTGTCTCAGAATTCCAAGCCTTTGGTTGTTTTGGGTTGTTTTGCCCTTGCCTGTCTGCGTATGCTGCATTTTCTTGTTCAGGATATAACTGCACCAAACCACCAATGGCAGCTGCAGTGAATTCTCTTAATTCTCAACATACTCTTCCCATCCCTATTTTTTAACAGAATCATGGATAATTACAATAGATTACACTGACTAGTCTAGTGAATTCATTCACTGTCTATTGGCCCACCAAAAAGAAACTTCCAAGTGGAAGCAGTCATAACTTCAGGTTTAATGGGATCTGTTTTTGGTCCCCACATAGAAGCTTCTTCACCTCCCATCGTGGTAACCCATGATTTATTTGTCAGAACTTATGTTTGTAGAGGCAACAAGAACTAATTCTGTAAGTGAATCACTGGAAATTATGGGGAGTCAAACTTCTACTTTTTTGTTCTTAGACTGTTATAATTGTAGCTATTGAGGGTGAAGTCCTTCTTATTGGCCATTGATTAAATATGTGTAGTAGTTTCTGTAGGACAGTGTCCAAATTCAGTGTATAGCCCCAAACTGATATCTTTGTTTACCCTAGTGATCCTCAAATCGAGACAGTTTCCCCACCTACCAGGGGATATTTGACACCGTCCAGAGACATTGTTGGTTGTCACACCTGTCATATCATTAGGCGATGGTGTGGGGGGGCAGGGACACTGCACTGTAAAGGACAGCTCCCCATAGCAAAGAATGATTTAGCCTATAATGTCAGTAGTGCTTAGATTGAGGAACCCTGGTTTTCCTTTATTTTTTTTTTTTAATTTTAAAAAACGTGATGAGCACTGGGTGTTATGTGCAACTAATGAATCATTGGACACTACATCAAAAACTTGATGTACTATATGGCGGTTAACTGAACCTTAAAAAATTAATATTGGATAGAATAATACAAAAAAAGATTTTATTTATTTATTTGTCAGGGAGAGAGAGTGCACAAGCAGAGGGAATGACAGATAGAGGAAGGAACAGGCTCCCTGCTGAGCAAGGAGGCTGATGTAGGACTTGATCCCAGGACCTTGGGATCATTACTTGAGCTGAAGACAGCTGTTTTATCCTTTAATTATCCTTTAATATTGCATTTGTATATTCAATCAAGTAATCTGCTTCCATATGGTGCAGTCTGGTAGGACCAGTGAATTTCATGATCATGTGCCTGTTTTACTTTGTGGAGTGGTATTTTTATGGAGGGACTCATATTAGTAAATCAGCTTTTGATAAGCATAAGAATGGTAGAGACAGAGGCTCTTCCAGAAAGGAAGTCAAACCCACATCCAGGAAAAAAATCAATCACAGAAAGGACAAATAATGAAAATACTTTGAATGTAATCCATTTGTTACCTATTGCTGCTTAGTTTCCTCAAAAGATAGTGCCATATTGAAGATTCTGCATTGTTCTCTGCCTGAGGCTGTTCCTCATTAGCTCAGTGGCTTTACCAGCTTTAGTAAGAGAAGGTTCATATTTTGTGGCTTATGTGTAGCTGCTATCCCTGCCACTCACTTTATGGGCACCTTGTGTAAGCACTAAGGTGAAAGACATCAGAGCTGCCTGACATTTCCTGGATGACTTGTTCTTTTTATGTAGTTGTTGAATGCCTCCACTGTGAAGGACCTCTCTCTAATGGGCATTGATTTGAGGCACAAAGATTTGCATACTTCATGCTCATCCTCATAGATCTATTCATATGCTCCTTCTTCAAACTTCTTCAACTGATTTTCCTATCTGTTTCCTTCTGGGTCTCTGAACAACCAGTGATATCATCGTATATTCTCATCTTGTGTAGCAGGCCATTTCTCCTACCATATAAAAGTGGACAACTAAGTCTAATTCAGCATTTTGCTTTATGAGGATTTGCTCCACCTCTATACTCTGTGGCCACCTGTGAAAGGAGTTGTGTTGTAGCAGTAGTACATTTTTTCCTTGCAGTAGTATATATTCAGACAATCCATTTGTGAACCAAGCCTGGATTCTTCTCCTCCTTTGTTTATGAAAGCTCACACACTTCCACCATGAAGTCATAGGTATTAACTAACGAAGAGATGTTGATGCAATAAAAGTAGGTCTATATTTTAAAGAAATGCTTTTTTAAAAAAAATATTTTATTTATTTATTTGAGGCAGAAAGAGAGATCACAAGTAGGCATAGAGGCAGGCAGAGAGAGATTAGGAAGCAGGCTCCCCACTGAGCAGAGAGCCCGATGTGGCCTCGACCCCAGGACCCTGAGATCATGACCTGAAGGCAGAGGCTTTAACCCACTGAACCACGCAGGCATCCAGAAATGCTTCTTAATGTACCAAATACTTTACAATTCTATCTAGTGGCAGCAAAATTAATATGAGGTAAAATTAATATGGGTGAGAAAAATGTGGTTAATAATTAACTTGAAGACAACTAAAAATATAGGCACTGTACACCTTTGTAAAAATCACAATATTGTATTAAGATTCACTAATTTGGGGCGCCTGGGTGGCTCAGTTTTTTAAGCAACTGCCTTCGGCTCGGGTCATGGTCCCAGAGACCCGGGATCGAGTCTCACATCGGGCTCCCTGCTCGGAAGGAAGCCTGCTTCTCCCTCTCTCACTCCCCCTGCTTGTGCTCCCTCTTTGGCTGTGTTTCTCTCTGTCAAATAAATAAAATATTAAAAAAAAAAGAATCACTAAATTGGAGTGTGTGGATAGCTAGTCAGTTAAGCATCTGACTGGAAATTTCCTCTCAGGTCATGATGTTGGGTCATGATGTTGGGTCATGGGATTAAGCACTGGTCAGGCTCCACACTCAGCAGGGAGTCTGCTTGGGATTCTCTGTTGGTTTCTCCCTCTCCTCCTTCCTCCACCACCTCCACTGGGCTCACTCTTTCTCAAATAAATAAATCTTTTTCTTTTATATTTTATTTTATTTTTTTCAGTGTTCTAAGATTCATTGTTTATGTACAGACCCAGTGCTCCATACAATATGTGCCTTCCTTGATACTCACCACGAGGCTCACCCATCCCTCCACCCTCTCCCCTCCAAAACCCTCAGTTTGTTTCTCAGAGTCCACAGTCTCTCATGCTTCATCTCCCCCTCTGATTTACCCCATTCAATTTTCCTTTCTTTCTTCTAATGTCCTCCATGTTAATCCTTATGCTCCACAAGTAAGTGAAACCATATGATAATTGACTTTTTCTGCTTGGCTTATTTCACTCAGCATAATCTCCTCCAGTCCCATCCATGTTAAAATCAAAACCACATTGAGATACCACCTTACACCAGTAAGAATGGCCAAAATTAGCAGGACAGGAAACAAGTGTTGGAGAGGCTGTGGAGAAAGCGGAACCCTCTTACTCTGTTGGTAGGAGTGCAATCTGGTACAGCTGCTTTGGAAAACAGTGTGGAGATTCCTTAAAAAATTAAAAATAGAGCTACCCTTTGACCATGCAATTGTACTATTGGGTATTTACCCCAAAGATACAGTTGTAAAAGCAGGGCATATGTACCTCAATGTTCCTAGCAGCAGTGGCCATAATCACCAAACAGGAAAAAGCCAAGATGTCCTTCAACAGACAAATGGATAAAGAAGATATGATCTAATATACAATGGGATATTATGCATCCATCAGAAAGGATGAATAAATCTTTAAGTAAAGAAGATTCACCATTTCTTAGTACTTATATAGTTAAGAAAGATGAATAGAACTGGTGTGAGTATTCTTTAAACTCTACAGAAAATCAGTGTTAAAATTATTAGCACTGAAACATGCCATTGAAGTTGGTTTGGACAAAGTTACAAATGGTTTATATTTTCTTCCAACATAAAGTAGTTTTCAGGCAGTTGTTCAGCTGTTTAATTTGTTTCTTATGTGAAGTAGAATAAAGACAGCCACTTCTTTTCTAGAACTCAGAAATCCTGCCTTTCAAGATTAACACATATTCTCAATCCAGGTTCTTTATGAAGTGTTGCCGCCAGAGACCAGCCTCGGCAGACATGTGGGTCCCAAACCACGGGATGTCTGGCGGGCAAAATAATGACAGGGACACAGGGAACTGATGCAAGCTGACAGACCTGAGGTCAGTCAGGGGAGACCTATGAAGCAGGCTCAGGCTCATGCTCTAGCTCTCTAGCTCTGGCTCTGGCCCTCTTGCTCTGCTTCTCTCTCTCTGCTTCTGTCTCTCTTGCGCTCTGTCTGCTTCTGTTTCTGCTGCTCTCTTTGCTTCTGTCTCTCTCTTTTTGCTTCTCTGTTTCTGTCTCTCTTTGCTTCTGTCTCTCTTTGCAGGCTCTCTGCCTTTTCCTCGGTCTTTTCCTTTGCCTCTGGCTCTGCCTTTGTCTCTCTTGACTGACACGGGCCCCAGTCTTTTATTATTCAAAAGTGAGGAAGTTGGGTGGTGCAGTTAAATCTTTAACTGCTTTTGTACCGCCCTAGAGATGAGAGGTTAGTGTTGTTACTGCAGGGTACAGAGTGATTGCTTAAACTCACAAAAGCTGAGATCATTGAGGCAGAGGGATCAAGGAATACAAATAAAAGATACAGAGATATGATTACCAGGAGGAGGATTAAATGGAACTATATGTCTTGGATAAGCAGACAAAGGACATATTGCCCTGACCCACAGGGTACATGGCTTTCCGGATTCTAGGTGGGGAAAGCCCAGAGGGGCTTTCATTCACATTCACAGGTACCTCCACCATAGTTTCTGGTGGCTTGGGCCTGGTGGGAGGGGCAGATCACGCACTGTCCTGACAATGAAGTAAAATCCAATTATTGTTTTACATCACTTTGTGGAGCAAGTAACTTCTTAAAGGCTACAAATTTAGATTCTATAAATTATATTTTATATTATATAATAATTTCTCTTAATTGTATTTTGGAGAGATTTTTTTTAAAAGTGGCAATAGAACAAAATGAAAATCATAGTTAAAACAACAATGTTAATTAAATATTTTATAGAAATACCTGTTTTTTTAAAGAGATTTTTAAAAAAGATTTTATTTATTTGACAGACAGAAACACAGTGAGAGAGGGAACACAAGCAGGGGGAGTGAGAGAGGGAGAAGCAGGCTTCCCGCCATGCAGGGAGCCCGATGTGGGGCTCGATCCCAGGTCTCCAGGATCATGACCTGAGCTGAAGGCAGTCGCTTAACCAACTGATCCACTCAGGTGCCCCTAGAAATACTTGTTTTTAAATTTTATTTGTCTTTTAAATTCCAGTATTATGATGAGCACTGAGTAATGTATACAATTTTTGAATCACTATATTGTATACCTGATACTAAAAAAATATTGTATGTTAACTATATTGGAATTAAAAAAGAAAAGCCCGGGTGGCTTTGTTGGTTAAGTGTCTAGCTTCAGCCTAGGTCAAGATCTCAGGGTCCTGGGATCGAGTCCTTCATTAGGCTCCCTGCTCAGTGGGGACTCTGCTTCTCCCTCTTCCACTGCCCCTCTCCCCTGGTCCTTCTTTCTCAAAGAAATAAATAAAATCTTAAAAACAAAAAAAATAAAAACTTAATTAAAAAATAAAATTGAATAAAAGTACAGAGCCAAAAAGGGAAAGTTGTGTTAACCTTTAAAGTGAACATAAGGAATAACATGGAGGACATTAGGAGAAGGAAAAGAAAGTGAAGGGGGGATATCAGGGGGAGGGGGATGAACCATGAGAGACTGTGGGCTTTGAGAAACAAACTGAAGATTTTAAAGGGGAAGCGGGCAGGAGGATGGGTGAGCCTTGGGGGTGGGTATTAAGAAGGGGCACATATTGCATGGAGCACTGGGTGTTATATGTGAACAATAAATCTTGGAACACTACATCAAAAACTAATGACATTTTATATGGTGACTAACATAACACAATTTTTTAGAAAAAGTGAACATAGGAAAAAAAGTGAACATAGAGATACTTACATGAATTCAAAACGCTAAACATAGGAAAATATTGATGGGTCAATGTCATATTGGTTTATCTTCATAATACATCCTAAAAACTCACTGAGAAAGGTCACTAGTCAAATATATGGAAAAAGAAATTCCAATGTAATTAACATAAAGTGTTATATTAGTTTCAGGTATACTGTATAGTGATTCAACAATTCTGTACACGACTCAGGGGTTATCAGGATTAATGTACTCTTAATCCCCTTCACCTATTTACCCATCCCCTCACCTACCTCTCCTTTGGCAACCACCAGTTCTCTGTATTTAAGAATCTTTTTGTTGTTGTTGTTGTTATTTTTTTTGTTCCTTTTTTCTTAAATTTCACCTATGAGTGAAAGAATATGGTATTTGTCTTTCTCTGACTGACTTGTTTTACTTAGCATTATACTCTCTAGATCCATCCATGTTGTTGCAAACAGAAAGATTTCATTGTTTTTTTCACGGCTGAGCAATATTCCATTGTGTATATGTATACCACATCTTTATCCATTCACCTATGGATGGACACTTGGATTGCTTCATACCTTGGCTCTTATAAATAATGCTGCAGTGAACTTAGGGGTGCATATATCATTTCCAATTAGGACTTTCATTTTCTTTGGGTAAATACCTAGTAGTGGAATTAATGGATCATATGGTAATTCTATCTTCAAGTTTTTGAGAACCTCCATGCTATTTTCTATAGTGTCTGTGCCAGTTTGTATTCCCACCAATAGTGCATGAGGATTCATTTTTCTACACATCCTTATCAACACTTGTTTCTTTTCTTTTTGATTTTAGTCATTCTGACAAGTGTGAAGTTTATAGACATAGTTTTAAGGAAGCTTCTGCTATTAAAATAAGTCACACAATGCTAATATTAGAACCACAGATGGTACCAGAAGCTATTGTTTACCTGGATTTATCCCAAGGTGAATTATGTCTTGAGTAATATCCTAGACCTTATGTTTAGCTATTATCTTTACTATATTCTAAGTAGATAATACATTTTAAATTCCTGATCCTTCGCTTGTGTACTCTGAAAAATCATTACTATCCAGTTAAGGCTATTAGTCTGTTTCCTTAGTATATGTGCTGCTAAAGTGAGCACTAGTCTATTTCCTTAAAGACACATGTTGCACTCTGACAACGCAGACTTCCTTCAAATCTGAATCTTCTTTATCAGTCAGTATGTCTCAGTGGAGAATTACTGTCATACAGCATTAATGCCTAAAGCAATTCAAGATCTCTACTACATGTGTGCCAGCTGCTTCAATTTAGTAATGTAAAATAGACTTCTGTCTTCTTTTTAGAAATTGAATTACAAACAGAGGGATTAATGGGCTTAGATACTAAAACTTTACTTACTTGATATTAACTTCAAAACAAAATTGAATCTACTTGCTAAAACATATTCTTAAATAAGACTATTGCATCTTGTGGTGAGTGGTATTTGAGATAACAGTTGGTCTTCATTTTAGTACTTTCTTAATAAAACTTAATGAATTTAAATAAAAAAAACTAATGAATTTGTAGACAAATATATAACTCATGTTTTATTAAGGTATGATGCACTTGAAAGATGGAATTCAACTATCACTTATGAACACCATGTTCATAAATCTTAAAGATTCTCCTCAGGGCAGTCTTCATCTCCTTGTTCCTGAGGCTATATATTAGAGGATTGCAGAAGGGCGTTATCACAGAATAAAATAAGGTGATGAATTTTTGAATTTTCACTGGGTGCCGTGATCCAGGACTAACATACATCACCATGATGGAGCCATAAAACAGGGTGACAACTGCCAAATGAGAAGCACAAGTGGAGAAAGCCTTGCTTTTGCCAGCCTGTG
>PITA01033224.1:0-12954 GCA_004023965.1 Spilogale gracilis | reverse complement strand
TATACAATGGAATACTATGCCTCCATCAGAAAGGATGAATATCCAACTTTTGTAGCAACATGGACTGGACTGGAAGAGACTATGCTGAGTGAAATAAGCCAAGAAAAGAAAGTCAAGTATCGCATGGTTTCACTTACTTGCAGTGCATGAGGGGTAACCTGGAGGACAGTGGGAGAAGGAAAGTAAATGGGAAGGATGGTAATCCATGGAAAGAAACGAAACAACAGAGACTTTGGACACAGAAACAAACTGAGGGACTTGGAGGGAGGGGGGAGGGGGATGGGAGAGCCTGGTGGTGGGTACTGGGGGCATCTATTGCGTGGAGCACTGGGTGTGGGGAATGGGGAATGAATCTTGGAACACTGGGGAAAAAAATTTAAGTAACAATCAAAAAAATTATAAAAAAAATGAAAAAAAAGTGAAAAAGTATAAATTTATCATTAATTGCAAAAAATTCTAATGGATCCCACTTCTCAATTAAAGGTAAATGTTTTTAGACTGAACAAAAATGTAGCTACATGCCACTTTTTTTTTTATAGATGCCACTTTTAAAAGACACACCTAAAACATGGGACAAGAGACATGCAAAAGAATTATACGTCTGTACGTACTTAGTAATATTGTCCCAAAATTTGCAAAGTAAAGATTGACATGGTAATGAGAAAATACAGACAAATCCATCACCAGAAGGAGAAACTGAAATACAGTTTTCCTAGTAATTGACAGTTTCAGCAAATAAAATATTAGGAAAGATGGAAGTTTTAAACAGCTCAAGTAATAAGCTTTTTAATGATATAGAACACATGTAGATTATTAAATGCAACAATTAGTGATACACTATGCAATTCTGAAAACTAAGCTATGATAGCCTCAATAAATTTCAAAAGATTCTTTTATTGTAATACAATTTGATATTAGAAATAAATTGTTTAAAGATAACTAGAAAACTCTCCTACATTTAGAAGTTTAAAGAAAACAAATTTAAAGCAACTCATAACCAAAGAAGAAATAAAAATGGAAACTGGAGGGGCACCTCAGTGGCTCAGTTGGTTAAGCATCTGACTGTTGATTTCAGCTCAGATCATGATTTCAAGGTTGTGAAATCAAGCTGCACTTCAGGCTCCATGGTGGGCATGGAGCTTGCTTATGATTTTCTCTCTTCCTCTCTTAAAAAAAATGGAAACTGGAAAATTCTTAAAACTGAACAATAAACTGCCATATCAAAATTTGAGGAATGGAACCAAAATACAAACGGAAGTTTGTAAACTTATTGTTTATATTAGAAAAGAAGAAAAGTTCCAAAAAAATGGGATAGTCTTTCAATTTAAGAGGGTAAAGAAGAAAATAAGATTAAGTAATTAATAAAAAGACAGGGCATCTGGGTGGCTCAGTCATTAAGCATCTGCCTTTGGCTCAGGTCATGATCCCAGAGTCCTGGGGTCAAGCCCAACATCAGGCTCCTTGCTCGGTGGGAAGCCTGCTTCTCCCTCTCTCATTCCCCCTGCTTGTGTTCCCTTTCTAGCTGTGTTTCTCTCTGCCAAACAAGTAAATAAAATCTTAAAAAAAGAAAAAGAAAAAGAAAAAAGAGAAAGACAAAAAATACATAATAGAAATTACTGGGTCTTGATAAAATAGAAATTATTGGGTATTGGTAAAAACTAAGAAACTAGACAAGCTTTTAGCATGATGATCAAGGGGGGAAAAACCCTGAAGGAATGCATATAATCATAGGGCTGAAAAGAAAAATAGAACTCTAAATGCTACAAGTAATCAACGAAGATATTTTCAACTACTTTATTTTCAACAACTTTAGTTCAATACATTTGAAAACTTGTGAAAAGGATAAACATTTAGAAAAATACAGCTACAATTTACCAAATATGACTTGGATAGAAAACTTGAATAGTGCTGTAACTTTTGAATAAATCTTCCAACAAAGAAATCACCAGGCACAGACAGGTTCTTTCTAAGGTTAAGCCAAATTCTATGAGACATTCATGGAACAGAAATTTCAGTCTTACTATTCCAATCTTCCAGAGAGGGAACACTCTCCAACTCTTTCAACATAACTCTGATTCTAAATTGAGAAAGAAATAGAATGAGAAATGACCATTATAGGTCAATTTCACATAGGTGAAAAATTCTTTTTTTTTTTTTTAAAGATTTTATTTATTTGACAGAGAGAAACACAGCCAGAGAGGGAACACAAGCAGGGGGAGCGAGAGAAGGAGAAGCAGGCTTCCTACCCAGCAGGGAGCCCGATGTGGGACTCGATCCCGGATCTCCAGAATCATGACCTGAGCCGAAGGCAGTCGTTTAACCAACTGAGCCACCCAGGTGCCCCCCAAAATTCTAAACCGATTACTTATAAATGTAATTGGGTTTATCAAAGGGATGTGACCTTGATTTATTATTAGAAAACCAGTTAATGTAACTCATCCTAATAACAAAGTAAAGGGAAAAAATCATATGACCAAATCATTAGCCACAGAAAGATAATTATAGAATTCAATATTCATTCACAATTTTTAAAACTCAGCAAGCTAAGAATAGGAAAAAAAACCCAAACTCTTGACTGTTAGGGGACATCTACTGAAGTAAAAACAAAAATAAACCTACAATGAACATTATATACTTGATAATGAAAATAATAAAAAGAATTTCTTTTAAAATCAGGAAGACCAGGGTACCAGCTATTACCATATCTATTTAACATGGCTCTGGCAGGCCTGGTCAGGTCAAAGATATAAGAAAAAGGAAATATATAAAAATTAGAAAGGAAGCCACAAAACTGTTGTCATTTATAGATAATATGTTTTTGTTGAAATCTCAAAAGAATCAAAGACAGATTATTTTAATTAGTTAGATTTAGCATATTTGATTTTTACAAAACCAGTACATAGAAATCAAATACATGCGTATATTCAGCAATAATAAGAATGATCATTAGCTACAAAAATAAAAAATAGCCAGGAATTAATTTAACAAAGGATGTGCAAGCTCTTTATAGGAAATGTTTTTAATTGGAGAGAAAAACACTATATGAAGATCCAAACAACTGAAGGATTTGACTGGATAGATGAATAATATAACAACAGAGACTTTGGACACAGAAACAAACTGAGGGACTTGGAGGGAGGGGGATGGAGGGATGGGAGAGCCTGGTGGTGGGTTCTGGGGCCACCTAAAGCATGGAGCACTGGGTGTGGGGAATGGAGAATGAATCTTGGAACACTGGAAAAAAAAATTTAAGTAACAATAAAAAAAAAATGAAACAGGAAAAAAAAAAAAGAAAGAAAGAAAAGTGACAATTACACAAAAGTCCGGTCAGGTTTGACCTCTACAGGGTAAGGAAGGTGATAGCTTACTTTTTAACTTGGATGGTAAGCACATAAGTATTTATGTTTTCAAACTGTACCTAAAATTTTATATTCTCTCTTACATTATTTTATAGTTTTAAAAAAGGTCTAGAACAAATAGCCCAATTTAAGCAAAAAAATTGTTGTCTGTCACGTCACAGGGTTCCCATAATTTGCAAGAAGAGCTTGGGAGAAGATACTAATTTTTTCAACTTTGAAAATGTGTCTTGAATAATCATTTCATCTTCAAAAGAGGCAGCAGCTGCTATAAAATGCTAGAACAAATCCCTCCAGCAAACATTCAATTTTAAGTGCAGTTGTTCTCATTTTTTAGTTTTAAATGGAAAAGTTTCTATGCAAAGCTGTTTACATAAATATTCTGCTGTTTAACTCTGCACACAGAATAGAAAAGGAGAAATAGGACCATTCAGGAACATTTAACAATATTGGCTTAACAATGATGAAAACCTTAGGGAAAGTTTCAACTATCTACTTCATTAGCCTAATCCACTAATATTTTATAAGATTTTAATGGTAAGTAGGGTGTCAAAAACTTGCGGATAATGTAGTTGTTGTTGGTTTTTTTTAACTTTTGGTGGATTTAATTATAGGGACATATTTTATTTGCATGCCAATGTGCTCCCTTGGGTGAGAGATAAATGATCATAAAATACATGTGGCTTGGGCACCAGCATGTAACTTGTAGTCTAGCTTATCTGTGTAACAGACTATTTTCCAAAAATGGCCACTACAATATTTCCAGTCCCATATGCTCTTCCAGAAGCTTTCCACTTCTTATTAAGAGACAGAATCTATTTCCATTCCCACTGAAACTGAGTGGCCTTTATAACTGCTTCAGTGCAAGGGGTAGGGATACTGTGTGATTTCCTAGGGTGGGTCATAAAAGATAAGGTTTCCACCTGACTTTCTCTTTCTGGGGCCATATGCTCTGAGAACAATGACTGAGCTGGCATGGAACAAATCTGGTTATCCTGAAGCTGTCATGCTGTAGAGACACAAAGAAATAGAGATGCTGGAAGAGCACAACTGTTCTAGTCTTTCCCAGTCCTCCAGACTGTGGGGGAGTGAGCTTCAGATGATTACAACCTCTTGCCTCCAATCCAACCCAGTTGATGCTGAATGAACACAGATAACTGTCCCTTTTGAGCCTTGCCTAAATTGCAGATTTGTGAGTGAAATATAGTTGTTGCTTTAAGGCATTAAGTTTGTTGTGCTGCAGCATTAGATAACTTAAGCAGCTGTGATATCTACAGAAAAGATACTGAATATAAATGTCATTCTCTCATGTATTCAAAGGATAAATGACTGAGAATCAACAACCCAAACAGTACGGTTTCTAAAAACCAAAATTATAGAACTCTATTTGACTAAATTTGATTTAGGATTCATTATACCTATTGCTGATCATTGATGTTGATAAGTGGGTTTGTTTATACATCTATTATTTGAAAAAAATCCTTTAATATTTTTGTTTTTAATTACTTCAAAGGATCTCTGAGATGCATGTTAACAACCTCTGTCTATAAATGAAATTTTTTCCATTATGGTATCTTTTATTTTGGTCTATTTATGTTGGCATCTCAGTGTGATTATCAGGTGTCCTCCTCAAATTCAGTGGAACTAAAATGAAATTACTAAGGTCTACATATTGTCATCTGCTTTTGGACGCTACTGTAATCAGATTTTAGAGCCAAAGAAAATCCCTGCTCACTTATTATGTGACCCCAGGCAAGCTACATAACTTTACCGAGTACTTTTATTGATTTGTAAAATGAAAATAATACCTATCAATCTTGCAGGGTAGTCACAGAATGAGTCAATATATATAAAATACTTAGCATGCTTGGTACATAATAGGCAATCAGTACATTTCTTTTTCTTGACATCTTCTGTTTTTTAATTTAATGACAGGCTAACAGAGTTTGCAGGCCCCTGGTATTGCCCAATTAAAAGAAGCCCTCCAGAGAAAGCCAGGCTCAACATCTTATCTGTAAGTATTGCTCCCACACTTGGAAGTGAGCCTCCACCCTACACTGGGAACTTTAACAAAAGCAGCTCAGTGGGTCCCTCCATTTTGCTTTATTTGTTGTAGTTGTTGCTTGGTCAATATTTAAGCAAATTTATTTATTTATTTCTAGATTTTATTTATTTATTTGACAGAGAGAAACACAGCTAGAGATGGAACACAAGCAGAGGGAGTGAGAGAGGGAGAAACAGGTTTCCCACTGAGCAGGGAGCCTGATGCGGGGCTCTATCCAGGGACTACAGTATCTGGACCTGAACCAAAGGCAGACTTTTAACGACTGAGCCACTAAGGCACCCCTATTTAAACAAATTTAAATTTGCACTTCGGCTACTGTTTTTCCTTTTTTTATCAAGCATTTTCAGCAGTAAAGAGTGTGTGTGTGCATGCATGTATGTGCACGCATGAGTGCTTGTGTGCATACAAAGACACATTTTCTTTTTTTCTCATTTTGAGGTCGTTGAGGGACTTTATGCCACACAGATACCTGAGCTGAATTACTGACTAGTTATATGAAGGAGGTAAAGCAACAGGTAACTCAGGCATTTTAGAAGTTCTAGCCAGTAATCTCAAAATAAGCAGACAAAAATCAATGTTATTATGGGAACAAATAGAACCAGCCAGAACCTGGATATCTTTATTTAATCCAACCTAAGAATCTAAGTGCATGATGAAGCTCCTTGGGGCAGACAAAGCATATGACTGTGATAACTGGAGACCTGCTTCACACTTGCTGTGTGATCTCAGAAGAGAGTTTGCAAGCCTTCATTCCTCATCTGAGAAACTGTGGGATTAGACTAGATGATCAAAATATATGATGACTGAAAGGGGCCTCAAGACTGTTTGGTTTAACACTCACATGACAGGTGAAAAGTGTGGCCTAAAGCAAGGAGTCAATGGCTTTCCTGATGTCACACCCCTAAGAGCTGACAGACTAGGTAGTGGCAGCCAAAGTTTTCTAGTTATCCCTTAATACTCATTCCACAAAGCCCCATTTAAAATGATTTGACTCTGAAAGTGATGAGGAAGAACATAATATGCATTCTTATTCAGATTCGGTTAAAATTTCTCAACAGGTCAAACAGTTGCTAATTTCCAACCTAGCTTTCCTGCCAAGAGAGTACTTCTTACTGTCTTGGATAATATACCATTCTCTAGACCTGGTAATCTTCTGTACGTGCTTTGCACTCTATATATTCCAGAACATGGAGGACAAATTTCAATAATGTCATTGGTGATATCCCTTGAAAGTGGCAGGTAGTCAGCAGGAACTGATAAAGTTCTGTGTTCTGTATCATCCCAGTGAGGGAGTCACTATTATACATACACTATTATGACAGATAAGTTTTCAGACCCAGCCAAGATGCAGGGCAAAACATTCCAGCAAGTTGAAGGGGAATTTTTACCTTCCAAGTCATTACCTATCTACTTACTTATTTCTTAACTCCTCTTTTCTAAAGAAAGAGAGGTTCTTTAAGGTTAACAGGTCAGATTACTTTATCAAAGAACCCTGATTTTCCCAAAGACAGATACTCCCACGGGTAAATGGGAGAGTGAGGTTTCTTGACCCAGCCACTCTAGAAATCTGGAGCAAGAAGCAAATGAGGAAAGATTTCTTATTCAAATTGACATAAACCAATCACACCTACCTCAGTATAGATGACCTTAACAACTAACCTGTAATTTGAACATTTGAATCCTTCACTAAGGTAAAGTAGAAATTAGAGCCAAATGTGAACACTGAAACAATGAGAAAGATAAAGGGGTTGCCTATAACCAGGAAATGCACTGATGAAATGAAAATGAACTATCATGGAGTTGAGGACCAGAGGAACCTGAAGCAAACTGTCAATGATGGCATGTTTTTGTCTGTTGGAAAGACAATGAGGGTGTATTTGGAAGCAAAGTGAAGATAGTATGGTCAATCTACCTTGCCAGGCAGGTTCTAATACAGCTTAGGCAGAAATTTCCTTTGAAAAGCATAAACTCTGTCTGTAGTCCCACACTTGTAAAGGGAGACCCTCTCTTCATTAGATTTTTTTTCCCTCTCTTAATTAGAATTCTCAGACAGGTCTCGCAATCTGAGGTATGTGAGTATGTGGGAGGAAAAGCAGTTAGGTAAGAGAGGTCCTCTCTATGTTGTCCAATATGGTAGCAACTACTAGCCATATTTGTCACTGAGTACTTAAAATGTGTCTAGTGTCATTGAAGAACTGAATTCTATTTATTTTAAATTTTATTTAATTAAATTTAGATATAGACACTGATTCAGTTATTGAAAAGTGATATGAATGTTTGGAGTAACTTGATAATATGAATCTACTTTTTTCAACTGTAAGTTTTAATATAAATAAAGGTATTTTCTGTAAAAATTTAGAGTCCAAATTGGTATGTGCTGTAAGTATAAAATGCAAATATTTCAAGACCTAATATGAAAAATATACACACTATCCCACTTAATTAATTACTGTTAAAATGAAAAATTATATATATATGAGGTTAAATATATTAAAATTAATTTTACTTGTTTCCTTTTACTAATTTAAGTGGCTACTAGGACATTAAAATGACATATGAGGCTCACATCTGAGGTTCCCACTATTATGCAATAACACTGCTCTAGATTCTAGAGAATCTAGATTATGGGTTTTTTGTTTGTTTGTTTGTTTGTTTAAAGAACATTATAGCCAGTATATATTTTGGCTTCTTTGTCAAAATCACACTAGGGAAAGGTTATACCATCTGGAGAACCCAAAGATAGGTTTTCTAATCACACTCTCCCAATAAATTAAAATTTGGCATTTGGTTTACAAATTTGTCTCAGATAATTTGTGCCAATCAACCAGCATCTGATCTATTATAAAATAAAACTGACACTGAAGTTCCAGACTCAGGAAACTGACCTGGGGAATGAGTAATGAAACAGAACATAGTGACTACTAAGATCTAGGTCCCATGGCATCCTTTCTATTTCTGCATTACAAAAAGTCAAATATTTGAGAATAAATATCACATTCTGTTAGTCTTCTTTTATATGACCTAAAAAGTAACCACATAAAAAGTAAACAATTAATATATATATATATATATATATTCATTCTAAAGAAGAGACTTTTATTTTTATACTTGAAAATGTATAATTTTTATTTGCCAATTACACTTTAATAAAGCTGAAAAAACCCAATTGCAGGTGTGTTCCTCAAGGTGTGTGTGTGTGTGTGTGTGTATTTGTTTCTTTTTTAATTGTGTGGAAGAAACTATTTTAAATAGCAACTGAACTTGAACCAAATACAAGGCAAATCATAATAAATATATATCCTTCATATGTACAAGTAAACCTTTATCAGTTAAAGAAAGTTCCTTTGAAGATTGTAGCCTAAAAGAGAAAAACTCTGCCCTAAGCCACTACTGACAAACCAAGGCTATCATTATCATCATAGAGACCGTGGGATGTCATACCAACCCCAGAAATTGTATTCAATGACAGCAGCATCCATGCTCACACCATTCCTAGAGACAGGGACCAGCTATCACCTCCACTTTAAGAACTGGATAATCAATTAACCACAGATAAGTTAAGCAGCACATTCAAGGTTCAATACTTGTTAAAAGCTATTTATTTTGGCTTGGACCCTGAGCTGCTACCTGGAAGCTGCTACCAGATGTGTAAGGTGCTTACTAATAGGGCAGTAAGCCAACTTCAGAGGGTCTTTTAAGGTTTTACACTGGAAGCACACAATTTCATCAACTGTGCTTCTTTTCCCTATAAAAACAGAACTTGCTAAATATAGCAGCACAATTCATTAACAAATCTTTAATCACTACCTTTTTTATGAATTAAAATAAAGACAGTCTAGTATATTTACATAAATTAAAAATCTACCTTTAAGTTATCTTTTTCTACTAAATTCCACCATTTTAAAACTCCATCTAAATTAAACCTGGGTTTATTCCAGACTCTAATTGGAATTCTCCCTGATTTAACTTGGATTGTAATTTCTCCAATAAGTCTCAGTTCTTCAGAATAGCATAAGAGCTCATCATGGAATTCTCTTGAGTTAATCTATTCTATCTTCTTCTCCTGATTTTAGCTTAAGAAACCATTAATTTCATAGGGAATCTAGGGTCTCATTTGCTGAGGCCCTTTCTTCCTTCAGAAGATGCACTGTTCCTTTTATCTTTCTCACATCCTAACCCCTAGAAAACCTTGGATTTTGCTCCTTTCCCCCCATGCTTTACCTCTGCTGCACAGCCCACTCTGGGCTTCCATTTCCAAGCAGAAAGGACTATACATGTGGCCATCTTGCTCTCCACTCTGTAGTCTTGTTCCGATCAGGGAAACATTCCTATGGCAACTAACATGTACCACTGTCTTACTCCACCTTCCCTGAAAGTTCCTTATTTACATGGCAGATGTTTGGCAAGGACACTGAATTACTTTCACTTGCCTAGCAACTACTACTCTGTTCCAGCCCTTCTAAAGGGACTTAGCTTTTTTCTATTTATTAAAACATACTTGGAGGCTGGCTGGCTGCAGAAAAGGCAGCTGCCAAGTTAGCCTCCTGGGGCACTGGCCTGGAGCACACAAAGCCCTTAAGCAAACTGGAGCCCTCCCCTGACCCAAAGTTAAAAAAAAAAAAAAAAGTCCACAGGCTTGATAATGGGCCAGGAGTAGACAGCTCTTAAGGAGCTCTCTTTAAGCTAATTCCAGGGAAAATCCTACTTTTAGAGAACCTGAAATCTTCCTCATCCTGAGCTATAAGAAGAGTCAAATTATTGGTATATTAGCCTTCATTCATAAAACCACATAAATGCACAACACATAATAAAATAAGCCAATGCTCTTCCTAAAGTATGGGAGTCTCTTTTTGGGGGGTAAGGGATGGGTTTACAGGAAGCAGAGAAATAACTCCTACTACAAAATTGGAAATCATAAGCCTCAGAAGCCTTGTATATATAAAAATGAGACCAAGAACTCCGAATGATGCTTAATCAAATAAAGACACAGGGTGAGGGAGGGGGGACCGCCTGGGTGACTGAGTTGGTTATGCATCCAACTCTTGATTTCAGTCATGATTCTTGATTCAAGTCATGATCTCAAGGTTGTAAGACTGAGTCCTGCATCAAACTCCACGCTGGGCATGGAGCCTACTTAAGATTCTCTCTCTCCCTTTCCCTCTACCGCTCTCTACTCCTAAATAAATGGTTACATAGACAGACAAAAAGATGTAAATGTGATTTTTGAGGGGGATTACTTAAAAACTAGAGAGGGACAGCTGAAAAGAAATATTCCTTAGTCACTGTCAACTCAGTAACAAGAAAGTGGGAGCCATGATATAAAATTAACTTTTTTCAACTTCCAATGGTTAGAAAGAACACTCTGTTTTAAAAAAATAAAGCATTAAAGTTCATTTCCACATTATCCTCAGCCTCCTAAATATTCCTACTCTTTTCTTACAAACTCAAGAGAAAAAAAATTTCCCTTGGTACTCATTATAAAAGCCCAGAATGCACTTGATATTGCCATTTTAACGGTCTATTGTTCTCCTAACTCCAGAAAAATCTCTGAAAGCCAGACATAATGACTGTTGTGACGTTTTCAGTAACAAGAAGTGAAATTTCCTGTCAAAAGAAGTGCTCTCACCATTTTCATCAGATGTAAAACAAAATACCTCTACAGGCACGTTCATAGACAGAGCTTCTTTGAGACCCTGAAAATCTACTATCAAGGATAAAAGAATGAATCAAAATGACAGATAAATTTGTGGGAGTTTTTCCCTTTTAGCTACAGAAAACCCTGATTTATTTCCCAACTAGTACTTATTCTTGGTCAGAGAACTGGCCTTTTACTGCAGAGCTGTTAAGGACAGATTCCAGATATTAACTCAACAAAGGAACAGAAAAAGATGGTGCTTGGTGCTTATTTGAGATACTCTAGATCCTAGACTAAATGGAGTGGATATGAAACATGCTACATTATAAATCTCTTCCAGGAACTATTTGAAGTAACCAAGATTCTAAATCTTCCATAAAAACTGAGAGACCAACATCTTGAGGAGAGATCTACTGACCAGATGAGCAGAAAAAAGGCAGTGCACTCCTGGAGGAAGGGTCTTGGACCAGGATTTAGAGACCCTGAGTCCAACTACTATACAGTCCTTAACCTGAAAAACAGAGACTCACCCTCATTTACCTCACTTCTCCCATGCAAACAAATGGAGACAGATGTCAGATCAAGTGAGATAACATATGGAAACAATTTGAAAAAAAAATGGGATGCCAAAATGGTCTTATTATTAAAAAGACTAAGACTTTGCCTTTGTGAAATTATCATATAAATATAATCCCGTGTGACTCAGTTTCCTTATCTGTTAAACAGGAACAACAACACTCACTTCATGGATATTATGAAGGTTAAATGAGAAAACATGAAATGTTCTTATGATAGTGTCTGCCATAGATTCAGCAAATGTTCAAAAATATTAGCTATTGTCTTTAGTACCAAGCTACTTAGAACTATGAATCCCTACTACCGGAGAGTCTCTAGATGTTACACATAACAGCATAAAGTGAAAAACCAGAGATAAGAACAGAAAGCAGGGATTGGCTATGCCCACAGAACTTGCTTTTTGGGGGGGGGGGTAACTAGTAACCAATTAAACACAAAGCAATAACCACAAAAGGATTTCTGGGATAAAACTCTGAACAAGCACACAGCAACTCTGAGTACAGCAAGAGGCAAAAAAAAAAAAAAAAAAAGACTTCATCAATCTCTCTATGAAAGGTTACGTGGGTTATACACTAAATATGACATGTTCAGGGACAGGGACTTTTCTCTGTGTCTGGTTGGTTACACAGTAGGTTCCTCCCCACCCCAAATATTTGAAACATGGACAGATGGATGGATAACATGATTGAATGCTGTGTATTCAATACAATCCTCTTCCAGTGCTCCAATCACTATAGACTGCTTAATATAAAGACAGTCTATGTGAAAGACAAAGGAAAACCCCAAAGGCATATGTACTCTTATACCTTCATTATTTACTTAATGTTCACTATAGGTCAAATCAGTGCATCAATTTTATAAATAAAGATTTGTTCATGCAATTATAAAATCTACCCAAGTTTTGAGGAGAAAAAGTTGGCCTTTTTGTTGAATGGACGCTAGTCACAGTGGAGATAAATAATAACCAACCTCCCTAATTGGCTTCTTACAGGCAACTCTCTCTGCATCCAAACTTTAGTGATGACATTTAAGTGTCAAGACATTTTTTTCTTAACAACCCAAAGGAAAATTGAAAGTCTTGCTCAATCTACACATCCAATATCATCTCTATCAAAATATCATCCACCAACACTAAAGAAATAACAAACAATTATAAGAACATATTATAAGCAACTATATGACAGCAAATTTGACAATTGGGAAGAAATGGAGGCATTCCTAGAGATGTATACACTACCAAAACTGAACCAGGAAGAAAAGAAAACCCAAACAGACTCACAACCAGTAAGAAGATTGACGCAATCATCAAAAATCTCTGAATA
>PITA01033223.1:0-13006 GCA_004023965.1 Spilogale gracilis | reverse complement strand
TGGGGGAGGAGGAGGAGGAGGAAACAAGCAAGCAAGCAAGCAAGCAAGCGGGCACCTGGGTGGCTCAGTGGGTTAAAGCCTCTGCCTTCAGCTCAGGTCATGATCTCAGGGTCCTGGGATCGATCAAGGTCCACAGCTGGCTCTTTGCCCAGCAGGAAGCCTGCTTCCTTCTCTCTCTCTGCCTGCCTCTCTACCTACTTGTGATCTCTCTCTCTGAAATAAAACAATGTATGTAAAGAAGAAAAACTGAGTTTCAAGAGCAGGTGCTCATCTGTCACTCCACCCTCTCTGGCCTCCCCTCTGTCCTCAGCTGTTGTATGATGAAGATTGTGTCCTATTATTATTATTATTATTACATTATTTTATTTTTCAGTATTCCAAGATTCATTGCTTATGCAGATTGTGTCCTAAGAAGTGCCTGGCAGTCATCTGCATTGTAATTTACAGAATGCCAGAAAGATACTTCAGGAAAATATAACTGATTTCCCCCAAAAATGTTCATATTAAAATAACAATAGTTTTGTTTTTGTTTTTTAAAGAGTACTTAGATTATTCAATGAAAGATTTGGTTTTGGCTTCTACAAATAATCTCATAATTTTTAATTAAGAGACATGACTCCTGTATCCCACTTAATCCTCCAACATTAATGCAAACACTGACACAATAATGGTTATGCATGTTAGTAGCACAATGACTGGGAAATTAAGAAATTAACTTATATGGACATGACAATGAAGGTTCTAAAATACAATATGTGAGGACAGGCAGATAGAAGAAAATGATTCATAAGAGATTGAATTTATGCATGGTTTATTATCACATTCAAAACTAATTACACACACACACACACACACACACACACACACACTTTTTTTTTTAAGATTTTATTTATTTGACAGAGAGAAACACAGCCAGAGAGGGAACACAAGTAGAGGGAGTGAGAGAGGGAGAAGCAGTCTTCCTGCTGAGCAGGGAGCCCGATGTGGGGCTCGATCCCGGGTCTCCAGGATCATGACCTGAGCCAAAGGCAGTCGCTTAACCAACTGAGCCACCCAGCAGCCCCACACACACTTTCTCATATGCAAACCTAATATCATTTCTAATAATTGTAAACCAGTGGGACTAGAAGAAGACCTAAGAAGAAACAGGTGAAATTACAGTAAAATCCTCATAATAGAACATGACAAGATTGTGCACTCTTCTGTCTCTTCTTCCAGCTTTGGTCATAGTCACAAAGGAAGCCGCAGTGCTATAAATCTAATCAAAAGTATATAGGAACCAGGTATATTTAATTCTAGTTATATACCTAATACATTTGTATTAGGTATATCAGTTACAACTGTGTGCATATGTTCAGCTAAGGATATATATGAGAATGTTCAAAGAATTATTATTTATAATAGTATCAAACTGCAAACTATCCAAATATCTATCAATAGAATGAATAAATGTATGTATTATAAATATCTAACAAATGCTAGAAGACAATGAGAATGAGTGAAATACAGAAATGAACATTTTATTTATGTGTGTGTGTGTGTGTGTGTGTGTGTGTGTGTGTGTGTGTGTGTGTTTATTTAAAAAACAAGGCGGGGTGCCTGCGTGGCTCAGTCCTTAAACCTCTGCCTTTGGCTCAGGTCATGTCGCCAGAGTCCTGGGATCAAGCCCTGCATTGGGGTTCCTTCTCAGCAGAAAGCCTGCTTCTCCTGCTCTCCTTCCCCTGCTTGTGTTCCCTCTCTAGCTGTGTTTCTCTCTGTCAAATAAATAAATAAAATCTTTCCAAAAAAATTTTAAAAAGAACAAGGTAAAATAGTTACCTGCAATGTCGTACTAGGTGAAAAGATACCTGATGAAGTTCTGAAGTCCTGATAAATCTATATATCTTACTATGTAGAGTGGTATCATGGGTTACATTCTATATGGAAATTCATCAAGTAATCCTTAAAATTTATGCACTTTCCTATATGGTTGTTATATATCAATTATATTAGTCCACTAGGAATGCCCTAACAAAACACCATAGACTGGATATTTTTAAGCACAGCATATGCTTAAAACCTTTATTTTTTTCTCACAATTATGGAGGCTAGAAGTCCAAGATCAAAGTGTCAGCAGAACTGGTTTCTCTTGAAGCCTCTCTCCTTGGCTTTCAGAAGGCTCCTTCTCAGTCTATCCTGCATATCCCTGGTATCTTTCCCTCCTCTTACAAGGACACCAGTCCTATTGGATTAAGACCCCACCTGTTTGACTTCATTTAACCATAATTATCCCCTTAAGGACCCTAACTCCAAACACAGTCACACTGGGGATTTCAACATATGGATTTTGGGAGGATATAATTCAATCCACAAATAATCAAGCAAAATAATAAAGAATTCCCAAGAATAAAAAATAAACATAGCATCTATAATCTGAAAAGTACCTTATGCAGCAATCATCGTTCCTCACTCTTCCTTTGTTGTTCTTGTATTCCTTTACAGAAAAAGGCAAAACAAACTTTAATATTCCTCTCCCTCCTCACTTCTATGTCTACATCAACTGTATCATACATTTACCTTTAACCAGAAGACCCTGCATCATTGTTCATGTTTTTGATGGAAAGAGCTGAGAATATCTGTCTCTTAAACTTTAGGCAAAACATTAAAAATATAATTATTTTTGGTTCTTTTTGAGGGTAAAACATTTCCCTTTCTCTGGCCTTTATAAAAGAAATCTGTATTAATAAATGTATCAAATCTTTTTTTAAACCATATTGAAATGTAAATCAAATTTGGAGTATAAATAGGTATACAGCATGATGTTAATGAATGAACACTTGCCATGAAATTAATTAGTAAGAACTTCAGGTGCATGAACTGCATTAAGCCTAAAAACAGTAAGGTCAAATTAGAAAACAATAAAGATTAAGATTGTTTTAAATGATTAAATACATTATAATTATAAATCTGTATTATACATAAGACATGTTTATTCTGATACATAACTTACCGATAGTCTACCCTATCCAATTTGTTGTTAAATAACACACAGGAGGCAGTGTCTGATCTGGGATTATACAAGCTTGTTGTTAGAACTTGACAAGCAATTTTAGATATTTCAGATATCCAAGATAACAACTCTGAAGTTAGATGAACTGTAATCCTTGAATAAAATCAATGTAACACCCAAGATTTTCAATACAAATCATATACAATACATTTCAAAAGCATACCAAAAGTAAAGGATTGAAGTACAGAGTAACTAATCCATAGTCCCAGGGGTATATGAACAACTAGCTTATTTTTCACTACTCATAAGCCTTTGAATTTAGCTGTTCTGTCTTCTGCACTTAAACATGTGGTGCTTATAACATCCTTAATAATCAAAAGTAGATAGCTACCATAAGAATGTGGCCCTAGTTACAACATATTAATAAGCATGTAAATAATCAGATTTGGTACACTCAGATACTGAAGAGTATAAAATGTCTTGCAAATATATTGAAAAATAACATTTAAAATATTTCCATCAATTTCTTGACCAAAAAATTCTGCATATTTTTCTACTTATAATTAAAAATAGAACCAAGTTTCGCCTGAACATAGCATATGATTATGTGTTACATTTATTTTCTAAACCACTCATAAAATGTAAAGAACTCATTTGCTATTTTGCCATATGTTTATTTTTCCGAATTATAACAAGTCAACTTATAAATTCCATTATAAGCACATTGGACACATTTACATAAATTAAATTTAAAGGACTATAAACTAAATTTCACCAATTCATCTTATGGAGAGATATGTTTATGACATATATTATATTACTGAATATGATCCTTCAGAATGCTAAAGTAAATATTTGGTCTTACTTGATTTAATTTAAAATCTCTTTATTGATTTAAATTAAAAAAAATATAGAGTGCTTTTTAAAAAATCCTTATTCCTTCTAGGCTTGTAAAACTATGAATTTACCAAACTAATGTAAATATTAATTGAATAAAGTTTTGAGGGGCACTTTCACTATAACTGGAAATGCCATAGCCTTTGTAGTGTACAACAGTCAACCAACTATGGCCTATGGGCCAAATCTGCCCTGCTACCTAATTGTGTTAATAAGGTTAGGCTGGAACACAGATACCCCATTCATTTGCATTTATTTACTATGAGTGTTTTCTCTCTACACTGCCAGAGTTGTATAGTTTCAACAGAGACTATATGGCCAGCAAAGCAAAACAAAAACAAAAACAAAATTTTTTTTATTTATTTATTTGTTTGTTGTTTGTTTATTTTATTTATTTAATATCTGCCTATCTAACAGAAAAGTTTGCCAAACCTTTACACAGAGGATTAGGATTATGTGTACATATAGAAAATATCGTATCTTTATGTGTAACAAAGAAAGAATAACAATAGAAACTTGCAGGGCTATTGTGATCAACAAAAGAGGCATTATGTGACAACACCTTAGTACAAATATTAGTGCATGTTTAGAGATTCAATAGATATTTATCAAGAAACTGAACTAAAACTTTATCTGTGAATATTCACTGGGGACATATTGAATGCAAGTCAGTCAGATACTTATATAAATGTGAAAAGAGTATTTTCTAAATTACATCTATCATCTTAAAGTCTAATAATAAAAAATAAATTTTATACTGTCTGCCTTTTTTCTCTGAATAGTCTTAGAAATTATACTTTACTTTCACGTCCTGCCCTAGTCAGACATCTTGTTTTTAAGTCCACAGTCTCACTACTTTCTAATAGACTATAAGACTTTGTATCGCTTAAAGCTTTATGATGCTAACAGGGTTGCAATGATGAATATACATGATAGGTGAAGTGGTGGGAAGAAGTTAGATCCTGGATATATTTTGAAGGTACAGTCAACACTATTCCCTAAAAGCATGTGGAGTACGAGAGGAGTCGAGAATGAGTTGCACATGCACATATGTCAAAATACACTTTTTTCTGAAAAACTAAAGAATGGAGCTTCTATTAAAAGACTTACAGCATAGATTTTAAAGAAAAGGATCAAGAGTTTATTTTCAAATATGTTAACTACTACTGCCTAAGCTATATGTGAGTGATTTTATGTCCTAGATATTAAACATGCAAAAGCACATAAGCAAATTACCCAGGATTTCTCAATAAATATCTGCATAAGTGTACCTGATTGGGACAGAATAAGGCAAGTTGATAGAAAATTATCTCTTAGATGGAAATAAATCGCAAAGCAAAACTGAGCTTAAATATTAATCTCACGGTTCCTCAGTTTCCCATACTGGAACATCAACTAAATTTGAACTATTTCCTGAGGATATCACAATGACATCAAAATGATTTATATTGGAATAAATTGCTTTTATTAAATGTGTAGCGATGAGATGAATATTTCTGAAAATGCATACATAAATTTAAATATATTTTCAAAACAGCAACTATGTAGCATTTCCCACTATTTCACTACAGTGTTATGAAGCCAATTTGATTTCCCAACTGAATGAACATCCCCACACCTTTTTACTCATAAAATGAAGCAGTGAATGGATTATAATTTATGGTTCCACTGTGTAGTTGTCACCAGGGGATGGAACAGAAGTATACATAAAAGTATAAATTTTTTATTTCCTTAAAACTCCATCCCAGTCACCTTCAATGAATGTTAAATTCAGTCCATGTTACTGTTCCTTGGGCTAAATGAATAGACTGTAGAACTTTTATTAGTTGTTATATAAAGGGCAAAACAAAACTTCCTCTAAAACAGACAATTAGATCAATGGAACATAATCAAGAGCCCAGAAATAAGTCCAAATATATATGGTCAACTAATATTTGACAAGGAGCCAAGAAAACTCAATGGATCAAGGAGTTTATAATAACTGGATAGTCACATGTAAAGAATAAAACAAAGGGTGCCTGGGTGGCTCAGTCCTTAAGCGTCTGCCTTCAGCTCAGGTCGTGGTCCTGGAGTCCTGGGATCCAGCCCCACATCTGGCTTCCTGCTCGGCAAGAAGCCTGCTTCTACCTTTCACATTCCCCCTGCTTGTGTTCCCTCTCTAGCTGTTTTTCTCTCTAGCTCTATTTCACTTTTCTTTCAAGTGAATAAATGAAATCTTTAAGAAAAAAAAAAAAAAAAACGACTGAAAATAAACAATGAAGCCATGAAACTCCTAAAAGAAAACACAGGAATAAAGCTTGACATGGGTTTTGGTAATGACTTTTAGGAAATGACACCTGTTGCACAGGCAACAACATCATAAATAAACACAAGTGGAACTATACAAGAGTAAAAAATCTTCTGTACAGCAAAAGAAACCAACAACGTGGTGAAAAGACAACCTCTGGAATGGGAAACAATATTTGCAAGCCATATGTCTGATAAGGGGTTACTATTCAAAATTACTACTAAAAAAAATTAAAAAAATAAAGGACACATACAATTCAATAGCAAAAAATTCTAAATAAACCAGTTTTTAAAAAATGGGCAAAGAACCTAAATTGGCATTCTTCTAAGAAAGAGAGAGCGAGATACAAAAGGTCAACAGGTACATGAAAAGATAGATGCTCAACATCACTAGTGATTACAGAAATACAAACAAAGATGACAGTAAGATGTTACCTCACTCCCATTGGAATGGCCACCATCAAAAAGACAAACACTGGCATGGATGCGAAGCAAAGGGAACACTTGTGCAGTGTTGCTGGGATTATAAATTGGTACAGGCACTACAGAAAATGGTATGGAGGATCCTCAAAAGATTAAAAACAGAGCTACCATATGATCCAGCAATTCCACTCAAAGGAAATGAAAATGCTAACTCAAAAGGATACCTGCATGTGCAAGTTCACAGTAGCATTTGTTACAATTTCCAAGATAGACAAAACAACCTAAGTGTCCACTGATGGATGAATGGATAAAAAAGTTGTATTATATATATATGATGGAGTATTATTCAGCCATAAAAAATAAGGAAATCCTACCATTTGCAACAACATGGATGGATCTTGAGAGCATTATGCTAAGCAAAATAAGTCAGGCATAAAAAGACAAGTATTACATGATCT
This sequence comes from Spilogale gracilis, assembly GCA_004023965.1. NCBI lineage: Eukaryota > Metazoa > Chordata > Mammalia > Carnivora > Mephitidae > Spilogale > Spilogale gracilis. The sequence continues at coordinate 5,953 of PITA01033223.1, read as the reverse complement.
TGCTACATGTAGAAATCTTTTAAAAATTTAAATTAAAAAAACACAAAAGGCGATCAGACTTGTGGTTATCAGGGCAAAGGATGGGGTTAAGAAGGGAGTGGAAAAAGATGTTCAAAGATAACAAACTTTCAGTTATAAGATAAGTACTAGAGATGTGATGTACAACGTGACTATAGTTAACACTACTATGGATGATATATAGAAAAGTGAAGAGTAAATCGTAACAGTTCTAATCACAAGGAGAATTATTTATTCTTTGTTTCTTCTTTTTTTTAAATTATATCTATAGGATATGATGGCTGTTAGCGGAACCTATTTTGGTAATTATTTCACAATATGTGCAAATCAAGCCATCAAGCTTTACTCTTCAAACTTATACAGTAGTGTGGATGGCTCAGTAATTTGTCTGCCTTTGGCTCGGTTCATAATCAGGGATCCTTGTATGGAGATCCACTTTGAGTCCTGCTTCAAACCCCACGTCTGGCACCCTGCAGGAGTCTGCTTCTCCCTCTGTCCCTCCTCCTGCTCATGCACTCTCTCTCTCTCTCTCAAATAAACAAAATCTTTTTAAAAAATTATACAGTAATGTGTACCAATTATTTCTAAATAAAACTGGAATCTGTTTTGTAGTTTAAACAAAGAATCCACCTATATAAAAGTAATAATGTTTTTATTATTGCAATCTAAGTAAAGACTATTCTTTTTATCATTCCATGATTAATAGCAGCATATCTCACATGTGTTATGTAACTGTGAGTAGCCCTCACATACCATGTTGTTTCATTATTCTTCACAAACATAAAATAATACATCAAAGCTTTCCATCTTTATTTCATTGGAAACACAAATGTTTGTTTTTAAAAATGTAGAACTAAAATATCACAATGCAAATAGATCATTTATATTTAAACATGCATATGTATGAGTTGAAGTTAACAAATCTATTTAAATTATCAATGACAAAAAATAAAACTCTTTACATGAATTAATGTGAATGGTGTTATATTTGTTTTAAAACAGAGATTTGATGATTACACCAGCATTTTCTCCAGTACAAGCTCCATAAGTAGCTATTATTCATTTCTTCATGTACTGAGGAAAAAAAAATATATATTTTTAAAAATATATAAAAATATATAAAAATATATAAAAAAATATATATATATTATTTCCATTCAGCAAATAGGAGATGATAATGAATTTTAAAAAAGGTCTAGAGAGCCTTCTAAATTATGAAATTAAAGGTTTTGGAGGGTGTTTTATATTTATATTTCTTTCATGTTTAGTAAGTATGTTGAAAAACCTTAGATTTCAACATTTTCATGCCTCTAGTAGATGTTTTTCCTTAAATTGTTTCAATGATGTTTTGCTTTGGGGCGCATTCATAAGAGTTTTTCCAATCATTGCCAGTTATAGCTATCCCAAGCATCAAGTGAAATTTAGCAAAATTGTTTTGGTTTCTACTCACTCAATTAATATTCCCTAAATGCCTATCATATGTCTGAGGTACTTACCGCTGGGACAGCAGTAATGAAAAATGTAGTCTTCATTCTTAATGGAGCTTAAGTTCTTATGGAAATTCTCTTAAGAATAAACAATCAATCAATGATCTCAAATACTGATTAAAGTGCATCATGATAAAAAAATATGAAAGGGTGAGAGCCACAGCTACTATCGAAGGGGAAAGTTATGGAAATCTTGAATGATAAAGAGATATGATTTATAAGAATGTATGTAAATGCAAATAGTCATTCAGGATAAAGAGAGAAAATATTCTGAATAGAAGAAACATGTGCTTTAAGACCTATAGGACTGCATGCTCATTTGGTTATTTCTGTTGACATTGCTTTAGTTTCTTCTTCAACCTTGATTTTAATGCATATCCACAGTTTCACAATAAACATACTTTCAGTTCTTATAAAGAAACTATTATGCAGAAAGCACTCGTTGTTCATGTTTATTATGACACTAAATATGTCAATCTATTATTGATCATTAGAAAAATAAAAGGCTCATGAAAGGATGGCACACTGACTCCTAAATTAATTTCCTATCACACTCCAAAAGAGAGTGATTTTAGCAGCTTGCATCCTCAGGGTCAAAGAGTCTCTTTATAGTCTATTATGATGGAATCTTACACAATGCAGTGTACTTATAGGAGTGACATCCTATTGTCCTTACCATGTTCTACTGATTGTAAGCAAGTCAGTTTTCTTCTTCACTTAGGGTGAAAGGATTATAATCCAGTAAATCTTTCAGTGTTATACCTTTAGGTGTCTTTCCTTTCCTTGTTCCTCCTAGTGAACTCATATCCATTCTTTCACTTTGGCAATAAGTTAGCTTTTGTTAAAAGAGAAGCAGTGAATTCATGGCTGTCTCTTATTACTTTTCATAGCTTTAAACTGCATAAAGTTTTCATAGGCAAGTATTATTTTTATCTTTTTTATTTTTTATTTTTTTTTACTTTATATTTATTTTTTTCAGTGTTCCAAGATTCATTGCCCATTCCCCACACCCAGCGCTCCAGGCAATAGGTGTCCTCAGTCCCCACCACCAGGTTCGTCCATCCCCCTACCCGCCTCCCTCCAATCCCTCAGTTTGTTTCTGTGTCCAAAGTCTCTCATGTTTCGTTTCTCTCCCTGAATTACCCTACTTCCCATTTACTTTCCTTTTTCGACTGTCTTTTATATTACCCCTTATGCACCACCAGGAAGTGAAACTATGTGACACTTGACTTTCTCTTCTTGGCTTATTTCACTCAGCATACTCTCTTCCAATCCAGTCCATGTTGCTACAAAAGTTGGATATTCATCCTTTCTGATGAAGGCGTAGTATTCCATTGTATATATGTACCACATCTTCTTTATCCATCCATCTGTTGATGGGTACCTTGGCTCTTTCCACAGTTTGGCAATTGTGGCCATTGCTGCGATGAACATTGGGGTACATATGGCCCTTCTTTTCACTACATCTGTATCTTTGGAGTAAATTCCCAGTAGTGCAATTTCAGGGTCATAGGGTAGTTCTATTTTTAAGTTTTTAAGGAATCTCCACACTGTTTTCCAAAGCAGCTGCACCAACTTGCATTCCTACCAACAGTGTAAGAGAGTTCCCCTTTCTCCGGAGCCTCTCCAACACTTGTTGTTTCCTGAATTGTTAATTTTGGCCATTCTGACTGGTGTGAGGTGGTATCTCAGTGTGGTTTTGATTTGAATTTCCCTGATAGCTAGTGACGATGAACATTTTTTCATGTGTCTGTTAGCCATTTGTATATCTTCTATGGAGAAGTGCCTCTTCATGTCTCTTGCCCATTTTTTGATGTGTTCATCTTCTTTTTGGATGTTGAGTTTGAGTAGTTCTTTATAGATCTTGGATATCAGCCCTTTGTCTGTAGGCTACAGCAACTTCTTTCAAGACATGTCTCCAAAGGCAAAAGAGACAAAAGTGAAAATGAACTTCTGGGACTTCATCAAAATAAAAAGCTTCTGTACAGCAAAGAAAACAGTCAACAAAACAAAGAGGCACCCCACGGAATGGGAGAGAATATTTGCAAATGACACCATAGGCAAGTAATTTTAAAGGTATAAGCAGTATCTCTTTCAGGCACAGCCTTCTTTTTAGAGTTTTTTTTATTTCATCAAATGGGCTTAATCATGCATTTTTTTCTCCCTTCTCTTACTGATAGGTAACATATTTAAAAGATAATATATTTAAAAGACAAAGGAAAAAGACTACTTTTCCTTTTTCTTTCATATTCTATATTGTTACACAAAGGATTGAAATTAATTTATACAAATATTCATATATAAGATAAATTCACACTTTTATTTCCAGTTGGACACACTCATATGAATTTGTATATTTACAGTGTTTGTTGCATACAAAGTATTTAAAGGCATATTTGTTCCCTGAACTGAAAAATTTAAAAGACACTTTCCCTCAGGAGTATAAAAAGGTAAAATCCTTTTTATTTATTTATTTTTATATAATATTCTTCACTGACTATAATTTTTGTTTAAATGATTTTAAGTAAAAGATTCTTTTAAAGCTAAAATTGGCTCTTAATTCATTTTTTATGCTTTTGTGTATGTTTGCTTATTAAGAAGCAAAACACCATGAACCCAGTGTTTCTCAAAATGTACTGTGTTCCTTAGACATCCTTAGACCTACAGAATCAGAAATCTCATGGTATTAGTTCTAGAAACTGGCACAATAACACTCTCCCAAGTGAGCAATATAAGCAGTAGTCTGAAGGAAATTTTCTGAGACTTCATACATATACACAGGACAAAATTTATCATATAAACAATAGACTTCTGTTATTACTCTCACTATACTGATAGGGAAAAAAAAGTAACTACATTGAAGGCCTGGTCAGAAATAAAAAGAAAAGATGTAACTGTTAATATTTTAGTCAGTATTTCCAATAAAGTTTGACTCCTCCATGTATAACTGTCTTAAACTAGACCTTAACTTTGTTTGCAATGGCAGTATAAAGAAAATAATTACTATTTACACTGTTTTACTTAGATACAAAAATCTCTGTTTATTGGAAGCACTGTCATAATATTTTTACTCTTTATAAATAAAATTTAATTACATATTAGGAATAAGTTTACTTATTGCTTTTACTGTACATAAACTATATAAACACAATGTGCATGATTGACTCATGAATGATCATTCACATCTCTAAATTTCAGAAAAGAAATTTACAAACTTTTACACTATGTTTTCTACTGTACCTACTATAATCTCTTTCATATTATTGAAAAAATTATATTGGGAAGTTACAAACTCTATCTCTTCTAAACATAAAAACTACAGAAAATTAACTTACTGTGAAAGTAATATTAGTTTAAAGGAAGACAGAATTTATTGAAAATTTCTATTTATTATTTAAAAAGATAGATTTCAATAATAAAATATGCTATTCTAGAAGATACATTCCTATCCATACTACCTAGTAATGTTAACTAGGGAAACATTAAAAATCACTACATTGATATATATCTCTGATCTTTAATTGTGGTCATGAATAAGAAATCTGTGAATAAAATAATGCATATATTTCTAAAATTTATATTTCATAATGAATTTAAAGTGATTCATTCAATGTTTTAATCTTCTTAAAATTCTTGCTATTGTAGTAACATACTCACAAAATATCTATGATAGAGGTTGACTGTTGAATAATTTGTAAATATGCTAAGTTTATCCAAAATCGACCATTTCTGATTTTTAGGTAGAAGAAGCATGCCAAAGGTCAACATAGTAAAAAAGCAATATAGTTTCATCCACTATTCAAATTTGGGCTTTATTGATTAAAATAGCAATTCTCTTTGTATTCTCTGTGTGTGTGTGAGTGTCTGTGTGTGTGTGTGTGTGTGTTGAAAGCTTCCCATTAGAATTAGAATTACATTTTTGAATTTGTTGTATAAAAAAATAAAACTAGTTTAGCAATAAAAACTTTCAAAAGATATTACAAAAATATTTCCATAAATATATTCTATTCTATATAGAACCTGTACATATTTAACTCATTTTAAATAAAGACTAGAAATGTGACTTTAATGATACTATTGCTTGTATGGTATGAAACTTCCTCAAGTGGTGATACTCAGACAATGGCAAGAAAACCTGTGTTTGTTTTTTTTTTTTTCTTTTTTTCTTGTTACTAAATTTTTTTTTTCCAGTGTTTCAAGATTCATTCCCCATTCCCCACACCCAGTGCTCCACGCTTTAGGTGTCCCAAGTACCCACCACCAGGCTCTCCCATCCCTCCACCCCCCTCCCTCCAAGTCCCTCAGTTTGTTTCTGTGTTCAAAGTCTCTGTTGTTTCGTTTCCCTCCCTAGATTACCCTAGTTCCCATTTGCTTTCCTTCTGCCACTGTCCTCCAGTTTGCCCCTCATGCACCGCAAGTAGGTGAGACCATGCGATACTTGACTTTCT
>PITA01033222.1:0-13008 GCA_004023965.1 Spilogale gracilis | reverse complement strand
AACTAGGGTAATCTAGGGAGGGAAACGAAACAACAGAGACTTTGAACACAGAAACAAACTGAGGGACTTGGAGGGAGGGGGGTGGAGGGATGGGAGAGCCTGGTGGTGGGTACTGGGGACACCTAAAGCAGGGAGCACTGGGTGTGGGGAATGGGGAATGAATCTTGAAACACTGGAAAAAAAAATTTAGTAACAATAATAAAAAATAAAAAAAAATAAAAAAATAAAAAAAAAAGAAATCCACCACTATTCATGTTCTACTTGCTGGCTTTGCTGGTTGAAATGGAGGGACCCAAATGGGAATCCTAACTTAAATAGTCCAACAGGATAAACAAAACTATTATAACACAGAGTTAGAGTCCTGAGTTCAGAGATGCTTTCCTTCTCTGAGATTTGATAAATATTTATTAGGTACACAGAATGACTTAGGAGCATTTTTAGTAATTTCAATTAGAAACACTTTCATTTTCGGTTTTTGTCCAGTTTAGGAACTTTTAAACAATTTCCGCTCAATAATACAAATCTTTATTCCGATCTCTTCCCATGAGACAGCAGAACTGGCCAATCCCATACTATCCAACAAGCATCTTCCCAGAGCAAGTGCATGTGGGCTGAACAACATTGCTCTGGTTTAAAATTCATGCTAATGCCACATTACTTGTTTGGAATGGATTCTATAAATACATCCTCTATACAATTAGCATGGATAAGCCGCCCAAGTGCTGTTGCTATGAAGGAAGCACAGTCACTCCCCGGAGCTTGCCCTGTCTTTCCATCTCCCTGCTGGTCACACTGGGGAGGCCACAGGCATCCACAGGAGGAGACACGAGGCTCCATGGCCTCCCTGCTCTACGGAGTGCTGGGGGCAGGGGAGAATGGGTGGGAAGTGGGCCAGGCTCCCCCCTGCCCTTTGCTAAAGATGAACCATGACTGTTTTCTGTGTATTCAGCAAGGATCAGGCCCTGGCAGGTCAACTCAGTAGCCAGTCATAGCCAAAAGTTCTCTGTAGCCCAAAGTTCTGGGAAAAGCCCTCTCAAGAATACCTGAGCATCTGTGGGACGCCTGGGTGGCTCAATAGGTTGAACGTCTGACTCTTGATTTCAGCTCAGGTCATGATCTCAGGCTCCTGGGATAGAGCCCCACGTCGGGCTCCCTGCTTAGCCAAGAGTCTGCTTGTCCCTTTCCCACTGTTCCCCCCTTCCAATTGCTCTTTTTCTCTCTCTCTCTCTCAAATAAATAAAATTTGAGCATTTGTAAAGAAAAACAAAAACATTTCCTTGTTGTTTTAATGTGCATTTGTCCCTGAAGTTAAACTTTTTCATATTTTTACCAGTTATTTTCATTTCTTAATTTGGGGATTATGCTTTCCTAACTCTCGCCCACTTTCAATTCTTTGAATTTACTTCTATGAAATGTTATGTGCTAAGAATAGTAAACAGGCTTATTTTCAAAATGAACAGGCCAACAACCAACTCCTGCATCAACCAGCCCCTTCCCGAAGAGTGGAGATGGCTGTCCCCTCCAGGGGGGGTCCCCCTTCTGCCCAGGAGCAATGGGGAACTGGTGTAAGGTTCCACGTGACTCAAGACCACATGCAGCCTCTGCCTTCCTGGGACCCTTCTAACGTACATAACAGAGTACACAATACTTACCCACCGTGGGAGCTGAGAAAATTATAGGAGATGACTTGTGGAAAGAGAGCCTTTGGCTTAACACCTAGTCCGCAGCAGAGCTCAATCTAAAGCAGCCATTTGGGAGGGAAGAAAGGAAGGAAAGCAAGATGCTCTGAGTGTCAGTTTCCTGCCGGCCTCCACACTGTGTTCTTCCCTTCAATCGCACTTGCTTCTGCCCTCGGAGAGCACGAGGCCTAGGGAAGAAGGCTGGGTGCTGAGCACCGTGAGGAGCGATTTGAGTTGAAGCAGAAAGGGGCTGCAGCTGACATGGTCCAGAACGCCATCGGTGCCAGGCCTCAGACCGGTGCCCACAAGACGCTCACACGCGCGGGGAGGGAGGGAGGCCAGGACCACGTCCCAGGTGTGCCTGGACGGCAGAGGGGGCACCCAAGAGGACTTGGATGTCTCTAAGGAGAAAAAGATGTTACCTGGAGTCCAACCACAAGGGCAGCCAGCGTAATCTACTGGTCTGCCCTCGGACTCCGTTCTAACAGACAGTGGTGTTTATTCTGTGGGCTGACAGACACTTCCTCCATCGCTGTTCCCCATGGAATCTCAAACTCACAGAACCTTCATCACTGAGGAATTTTCTTTGACAGTCTCTGTTTATGAGAACAGACGATAAATCAGGATCTGTGTAGGGCTGCCAGACGTAGGAAACAAAACCATGACGTTCAGCTCAATCTGAATCTCAGATAAACAACAAAACAATTTTTTTAATAGAAGTATGTCCCCCACAATATTATGCGGCCCTGACCTGAAATTCAGACTGAGCTGGGCGTCCCCTGTTTTATCTGGCAGCCTCAGACCCAGGGTCCTTGAACACTTCACTGGCCCACAAAGCCCAAATATTTCAATCAATTCATAGGAGCACATTCTACTTTTGGAACTTGAAGTGAACATGACAATGCCTGAAACGTAATTATTCTCAATCAGTGCAGGGTGGGGGACGATATTTACTGTGGCACAGAATTTGAGACCAAATAGCCCAGGTGACATATTTCAAAGGGGACAGAGAGAAGGTAAGCTCACTGGAGAGCACACCTCTTAAGTAACTGGACCCTCTTAACCTCATGGCTTGTGTAACCCAGCTGCAAGAAGACAAATCTATACACAATAAAGAGTCTCATTCAGGGGTCCACATGACTCCACCCGTCACCAAAGCACATGTTTGGCACGGATTGAAAGTCAAAAGCAGTCTAACAAATATTTCAAAACTGAATTTATATCTTTCTAACACATGGTTTATATACGGATGTAATACCTAGAGAGCTTTTCAGTTCTCAAATAATATCCTGGCTAAACTACAAATGATGTCTGCAGCAGACCACAATACCAAAATTATTTGCTCTTTAAATATGTTAAAGAAAGCTAAGTTTATGACGGGGCGGCTGCCAGAGATGCCTACTTCAGTATGCAATTGTTAGAGGGAGCAGAATCCAAATCCATCCACAGTAAGCTAAATATTTGCATAATTCCTTATACAAAGAGGGAGCTGCTCTCTGAAGCTCCAGCTTCGGGATGAAACTACCAAGGATGCTTAGCTCACGTTTTAAAAGTTCTGAGCATGCCCTCCACCTAGGAAACCGCTTGCAGGTCACCTCTGTAACTGGGCACATGATGTTCGCTCCTGCTGCCCCAAGGCAGAAAGAGTTAGCACAATGGCTTTCCCCGGCAGGGGAACGAGCTCCAGGTACTGACCCGTCCTAACTGGCTTTCCCTTAAGGCCAATGTCTAGATGAGAACTGAAAACTATTGAAAGACACATATTTGGCCTTCAGCATCAAATAGCCACATGTTTGTAGACTTTCTTGTCTTCATCGTTTTCAGTTTTCCTCGCCCTGTGTGATAGCTGGAGACATAGCTTCCGCCCATCAGGCAGCTGACCCTAGTTACCCCTGGCAGGCCAGGCATCCTTGGAAATATTCCAATACCCCCTCTGCTCCCAAGAGTAAAATGGAAAAATGGAAACTATCAGCAAGCACGGTCCCCCATGCTGGCACCTGCTGAAATTCTCCTAACTTTTCCAGCGTGTCCCAAAGATTGCTTTCTGAGGAGGGCTGGGTGGGGAGCAGGGAAGTCATCACATCAATTTTTGGAGGAAATGATACAATTTATGTTTCTTGACTTGATGGTATTAGCAGAAATCAGAGCCACAGGGAGAGAAAGTCATCTGTGAACATGCACGCGCACTTCAATACACACATGTGTGTGTGCGTGTGTACACCCTATGGCTCTACAGGGCAGACTGAGAAAGGGAGGGGGACAGGGACAGCCACTTGCGGTGTCACCCCCACTGACAGGCCCACCTAGACCCACCAGGTGACCAGCATTTTACGCAGCTGCTTCCCCAGGGCTCGACTGGGCACATTTCTGTGCGTAGACTCTGTGCAGTGGCCTGGGCAGGGTCCTGGGTGCAGGAGGGAGCAGGGTGTCCTCCAGGGCGGGCTGGGAGCTGACATCCCCCAGGAGCTCACAAAGTGCTTTACCCAGCCAGTGCCGTGGCGGGTTGAATGCAGCCTGTTCTCCCCACAGGCAGGAATGGTGGCAGGACGGGTGGGAAGTGAGCTGGTAGAGGCCAAGTGCCTTGCCAGAGTTCACCCGCCTGGCAGGTGGCAGAGGACTGGCTAAATCCGGGCCTTCAGCTGAGTAGCTCACCTAAGACTCAGGGATGCGCCCGAATTAGGGGATCCAGTTAGCCGAAGCAGGGCTGGGGGTCAGCTGGCAGCCAGGCTTTCAGCAGAAGCCAGGCCCCACTCGAAGTTGAAGCTGGTGCCAAGCAACCTGGGCCCCCTGACCCTTCAGTCTATCCTCTGGTCCCCCCTCCAGTTTCAGGGTTCCCGCATGACCTGGACCTCATCCAATGCGGCCTGGGTGTGCCCAGTGCTCCTGCCAGGCCTGCCGTCGATCAGCCCTATCCAAGTCAACTGGCTCTCCAACTTGATGCCCAGGCCAGTTCTTGGCCTCTCTAGAAGTGCACCCTCAAAGTACAACACATCCCTGTCCCACCCGGAGAGCTGCCCAAAGCCTCCCGCGAGGCCCCTGGGGCACTGTGAATAGTCTTCCTAATGGAGAAACTCATGCCACAGCCTCTGGTCATCATCGGGCCACCTGGGAGCTGGCCTCTTAACAGAACTTTTACTTTGAGCCCCATCCCCCAACACCCAGGACCCACCACATGCTAAATAAGTGTGTTGAAGAGGTATGATAGAGAGGATGAGGACCTGAAGTGGTCTAGTGAGATGTGTCAAAATGCCCTGGCTGAGAGTTTAGGTCCAGAGAGAAAATGCCAACCTCCTCATCAACAAGACAATACTTCCATTTGTGCGCTGCTTTCCCAGTATCCTCTCTTCTGATGGGGGCACTGAGCCCCCGGTGCATTAGGTATCAGGTGTCATCCACCTGGCCCATGATTCAGGCCTTAACCCTCACCTGGTTTTTGGACTCATATTTAGGAGTGAGTGGCTGAAAGCACTCACAGGTCACTCAAGGCTCTGGATCTTCTCCCCTCTCCTCTAGATAAAGGGTCAACAATTTATTCTGGGATCTTCACTGAAGGAACTCAGACCTTGAGTGTCTCAGGACCCAGGAACATTAGCACCCCTTCTGGCTGGGGGCAAGATGCTCTCAGATAGGACACTGATCACAGGGGACACGTTATTCCTTTCCCAGACCCCTTCCAGGTCTTGTAATTGGGGCAACGTCTGTTTGGTATAATAGACCTAACACAGCCCCAGCCACAGGCTGGCCACCCTTCTACGCAAAGGGAGCAGGGCTCTTGCTCGGGGACATCAACAGCTACCACTGCCTGGCTGCAACGCAACATAATCACCTGGCTGTGTTCTCCTTCCATCTGCTTTTACACTCTTTGTGACAAGTGATACTGGCCTTCCATTTATGATATGGAAGTATTTCCTCCTTAAATAAATTAAAGTAGAATGTGTATATATTGACTTAAAGGAAAAATTCAAGATGAATTAAGAAAAGATTTAAGTAAATGATAGCACAGGTGACCTGATAGCATATGATAGCATACCCACATTTGAAAAAGTCATGGAATTCTCAATGCCAAGTTGGGAAACTTGGTAGCACCTGGGCTGTTTAGACCACAGCTTGTCCACACTGCTATGTGCTGAATTACTAAAGCTGTTCAATAACTAAGCAGGCCCCACCCCAGCAGAGATGAGGTCCTGATTCAGGGTACAGTACCAAGTGGGGTATGAATCTGCATTTATAACAAGCTGCATGGGTGATTCCAGTGCAGACCATCTGGTAGACCAGCAGTCTCAGAGACCCTGGCTTTTGAATCAATAGTCCTTGACCACCACTCTAAGATCAAAGCACAAAGGCTGCTCTTACAACAGGAATGTCTCTATTTGGTGATCTGTACTATGATCAAAGCAGGCTTTGCTCTACTACTCCAGAACCATCTATCCTTTTTACTCATGAGACATTCGAACATATCCTACACACACAATACAGCCCATAGATTGAAAGGGAATTACCACCCACTCCCTATGTTTAAATGGAAGCAATACCTAATAAGTAGAGATGTATGAGACATAAACTCTGAGGGCAATGAGCTCACAGCATCATGAGGCCCTTATTGAATCCACCAGCCTTTACTGAGCACCTGCTATGTCACAAGCACTTGGGGATGAGAATCAAAGGTCACAAGTCCAACGCTGAAAGACTTCACAGTATGAAGGGAGCAGACAATGGTGTCAGACCAAGATGGTGGAGCACCCAAGGAGAATGCCTACCACAAGTGCGAGAAAAGAACTAAGGGTAGAGGTGGGAGGACAGTAGTCAAGGAGCTGTCCCAAGGGACGGAAGTTCACAGGCACAAAAGGGAGGAATGCAGAACAGCATCCAGGGCTGAGAAAGCAACATACGTAGTAAGTAGTCACGTGAATAATACGGGGCCAACACTGTGTTTACATTAGCAATGTCACACTTTTCATTTCATCTGTAGAAGATCTCAACCTGTTTATGAAAGAGCTAAATTCTAGGAGGGCCTCTGGTAGCTAAATGAACTAAACAGGAGATGCATGAGTTCTCAAGCTAACCAATGTTCATGAATGGACAAAGGTAACGGAACCCATCTCTAGCCTGGCCCTGCTCATATATCTTTCGGGAGATTTCATAATGTACCCAGAATTCCTAAACAGATTGAGAAACTGCCTTCTGTAACAGTTAACCCTCTGGCCCAGGCAGCCCCTTATTTGGGAAACACATTCCCCAGAGATAACGCCCCTTTTCAAGTCTACAGAATATTGTTTTAACCCCAGCCAGAGGGACTCACGTTCACAGCACATTCTGATGCCTAAATGTTATATCAAAGGAAGGTAATCCATGTAAATTTGAGATGCCGTATTTTAAATAATTTTTATAATGATAAAAAAAAAAAAACTTCTTTAAAAGAAAAAGATATCTGGGGTACCTGGCTGGCTCAGTTGGTGGATCATGCGGTTCTTGATTTTCGGGGTCATGAGTTTGAGCTCCAGGTTGGGGACAGAGATTAAATAAATGTTGAAAAAAAAATAGAGAGACATGCATGTATTTACTTATTTTCCATTGATACTTCATCTGTGCCTCCATGAAATCCTGCCCTTTCTCTAGTTTGGTATCTCTCTTTGGACAAATCATTTGACCTTTTCAGCCTCACCTTCCTCATCAGAAAAATGACAGATTAATGGATTGTCACTATCACTTTTGGGGGTTCCAAGAATGCAGTATTGTTGTTTTAGGAGTCATTTCTTTTAAAGGAAAATCCTCAGAATGTGTCCCATCATAACGCTGGTTTAACGCACCTGGCTCCTGCCCTCCATTAACTCTTGGGTTTTGAGCAACTAGTGGTCCTCTGCTCTGGGAGGAGGGCTGAGGGAGGATTCAGAAGTGACCACACTCCACATGCACATGGTATCGGGTACGTAGGAGGCACTCCGTGAACATCTGGGGAGTGGATGGGGAAAGGGTAGTAGCCATAAACCGGCTGAGTATTTAGTTTTGCACGCATCTCTAAAATCTTGTATTCTGTACACCTTACTAGTAAATGATGCATGTAAAGAGCATTTCAGTTTAAATTACTTTTTTTTTAAAGTAGGGTCTTAATGGAAAAAATTAATGCTGAAAACGAACTAGTTGGCTCTTCAAAAAGAAAGCTCTGTGGGAGGAGTCTCTGGGGGAGAAAATTACTCAGCACGCCCAAGTCTTCCAACGTACTTATTTGTAAAGTGAGCAGCACGAAACCAAGAGGCAAGATCTCCCTTCACGACTACTAAGACATTTTGTTTTTTAATGGAATATTCAAAAAAGACAGTTAATCAGTGAAATTCTAAATCTACATTCTTCGTTTTGGAGTGGTGACACCATAAAGAGATGGAAGTTTTTCACTTATTTATATTAAAACTTGCACTGGTCTGAGGTTCCTGGGTGGCTCAGTCAGTTCAGGATCTGCCTTTGGCTCAGATCATGATCTCGGGGTCCTGGGATCAAGCCCCGAGTCCAGTCTCAGGCTCCCCGCTCATTGGGGAGTCTGCTTCTCCCTCTCCCTCTGCACCTCCCCTACCCCGGTTCATCTACTTTTGCTCTTTCTCTGTCAAATAAATAAAATGAAAAGAAAAACTTGCACTGGTCTTGGAATACAGTCATTCACAGAAAATTTGCCCCATAGAGATCTGACGTCAATCTTTAAACAGCAACCCTCTGTAGAAAAAGGAACCATTTTTTAGGTAGAAAAGGTTTTAAATTCTGTCCAACGAATACTACACATCAAAATAGATAGGAGAGAGCCAAAAATTTACTACAAGGAAAATGTATGGTTTTAAATGTGCTTATTATCAAGAGATAGGAACATAAATGAACTAGCCAAAAAAAAAAAGAAAGAAAGAAAAAGAAAAAGAAAAGAAAAGCCAACAATGAAAAATAAGAGGAAGGAGTTAAAAAATTAAAAGTAGAAATTGCTAAACTAGAAGCCATAAATACAAGCCATAGATTCAGTGACTAAATCCAAGACTCAATTCTTCAGACAGACCACATCCATATCCAAAACTCTGATATGTCCAAACAAGGAGAAAGATCGATTAATTGTACAGAAAAAGAAATAAGTATATTTACAGGTATAAAATTTAAATTATAATGAAGTACTACACATTCTTTATACTAGTAAGTCTGAAAACACAGATAGAAGATTTTCCAGGAAAAGAGGTCACCCAAAATTGGCTCAATAAATAACAAAACCAATGGCCATGTAAGTAGCTGAAAAATTTGTAAGAGATTTATGTTCCGTAGAGATTCCTGGTCCAGATAGTGGTAAGGGAAAGTTCTGAAAGCCCAAAGACAGATCATTCTCATATTATTTTTACTGTCCCCCCCCCCATACACACACAGTCAAAGGCAGGACAAAGGAGGATCGTGGCCAGTTGTTGGAAAGGCCCTAATAGGTCACTCATCCCCTATCTGAGCCCCAGTGAGCCCCCTGCTTCAGGGCTGAGATTTAGCATTGCAGCTCCTCTTGCCAAGTCTACATGCCTTCATTCTGGCTTTGGCTAGAGGGTTAGACCCAAGCAGAGGGTAGGAATGGGCTAGAGCGTTACAGCTTGTTAGTTCGTGCGCCTCTCTCTGCCTGCCCCACAAGAAGGTGCCCGGGCTAGCCTGCTGGAGGGGTTGGAGAGACTCAGAGCAAGACTCAATCACCGGAGCAACAGTCGGTGGGCCCACAAACATATGAACAGGCCTCACCAAGACCAGAACTGCCCCGTGTAAATACCTGACTCACAGATTCCATACATGCTTTATGGTTTAAAGCCACTGAATCTGGGGCCGATTTATTAAGCAGCATTACTGTATCAAACAACGGAAGACCACTTTGCCTTCTTAATTTAGATGTGAAGAATCTTAATTAGAACATTAGGAAATTGAATTCAACAGCATATTAAAAATATGCTACATCTTGGGCGCCTGGGTGGTTCAGTGGCTTAATGCCTCTGCCTCAGCTCAGGTCATGATCTCAGGGTCCTGGGATCGAGGCCCCCATCGGGCTCTCTGCTCAGCGGGGAGCCTGCTTCCTCCTCTCTCTCTGCCTGCCTCTCTGCCTACTTGTGATCTCTCCCTGTCAGATAAATAAATAAAATCTTTAAAAAAAAATATGCTACATCTTGAAAGAGTTAGATATGTCACCAAATGTAAGGATGTTTTGATACTGGGAAATCCATCAATGAATGATTATATCAAAAAGTCAGTGAACATTTTTATCAGTAGATCAAAGGATTCAAACAGAAAAAAAAGAAAAGATGTGGTGTCTCAATGTCTAAAGAGCAGTTAATAAAATTTAATATCCAATGCTGATTTAAAAAAAATCCCTATTTGAAAATGAGAAATAGATTCTTCCTTAACATAATGAACTTGCATCGTAATTCTACACTCAATACCATAATCAGTGGTGAAAACACCAAGGGCCTTTACATTAAAGCCCAAAAACATAAGAGGGATTCCTACTATTTGCACAAGTTTTTAAAACGTCTTTATATTTAAGAGACTACAAGAAAGCAATAAGAAATTCAGAGAAATAAATGTAAGAGAAATTATTTATAGGTGATATGATCAGTTACCTAGGAAACCCAAGGAAATCAACTGAACCTCTACTAAAGCCAGCAAAATATTTTAATAAACAGGCCAGTCCCTGAATGTATATATATAAATCAATACAAAAATACTATTACTGAAATAAAATTGAAAATTGGATTCCATTTATAATGACAAGAAAAGAAAGATAACCACGGGGGAGAGGACCTAAAAAAGTCCTTTGTGAGAAATGGAGGATAATGCTCTCCATGCAAACTTATGGCTCACCACAGGCTGGTGTCACAACAGATAATCAGTAAGAGAGGACAAATACCTCAGTAACAATGTGACCCGAGGATACGAACAGACAGTGTAAAAAAAGAATCATAAGCTGGCGGTAAACGTAAGGGGGAGACATTCAACTGCATTAGTTTGAAAGAGAGTGGACACAAAGAGAGTGTCCTTCCCCAGCTACCCCACCTGCCCCTCGCCCTTGCTTCTGAGAGCAGGAACATATGCCTGGCCTCTCGCCCTGCCCAGCTCCCCCAGGGAAGGGACAGTGACATCTATGATCCAAGAGACTGGGAGGCGGAACGGCCTGCTGCCGCTCAGTTCCCTCTGGGCTCGCCCTCTCTTCTGGGTCTGCCCACAGCACATTCATTCTGGCCTGCCCTCTGCCCTGTGGGAAGTGACCCCTCAGCAAGCAAGCCCACTCAGCCACAGGCCGAAAGCCAAATTCTCCCACCAGCTTCCTCATAATAGCTGACACTTTGATCCCCAATGTTCAGCTCCTGAGCAATCAATGCATTCTGAATCTAAGGGACGAGCATGCTGTTTATTAGACTCCCAAACCTCAACTAAAAATGTGAGTTAAGGAGTGCCTGGGTGGCCCCGTCAGTTAAGTGTTCGACTCCTGATTTCAGCTCAGGTCATGATCAGTCTAGGATCAAGCCCATGTCAGTCTCCGTGCTGAGTGTGGAATGTGAGATTCTCACTCTCCCTCCCCCCACCCCCTCCCCCATGCACATGTATATGCATATGTGGTCATAAATAAATAAATAAATAAATAAATAAATAAATAAATCTCCACCTAAAAGAAAACACGATAAGGAAATATATATATGTGTCTGTGTGTGTATGTATGTATATATATACACATTTGTGTGTGTATGTGCATGTGTGTATATGGCATGTATAAAAGAAATAGAAAGATAACTAATTTAACTTCCATGTGAATAGTTAATTTAAATGTAATTAGATGAAATGTTCCATTTTAAAAGAAGGGACCCTGAGAATGGATTAAAAGGCAAGATCAACTAGCTACTGTTTCCAAGAAATGAGCTTTGAGTATAACTACAATAGACAGGTTGGAAGTAAAAATAACAATAACAATAATGGGAAAAGATGCTCCATACATACATATGTTTCACTAAGCATAAGAAAACTGAAGGAAGCTGAATATCAAAGTGGACCTAAAAGAATTACTGCATGAGATACGGAGGGATTCTGTAATGATAAAAGGACATAAGCAGACATTAGCAAGGTGCAAAACCTACTAAGAGTTTCAAAATACACGAGAAAAGAGTGGATGGAACTGAAGGGAGAAACAGACAGATTGACAATGTTAGTTAAGGTTATACTATCCTCCCAGCAACTGAGAGCGCTGGCGAACAACAAACCAGTAAGCTTCTAGAAGATTCCACGGTGCCGTCCATCATCAGCTCTGCCGCCTGCAGAGCTCTGCTCATCCAGCAGCTGCGGAAACCACTTTCCCTCCGGCCGCTGTACTCACACTACAGACCACACACTGGGGGACAAAACTAGTCTCGACAGACGTAAAGACCTGATTAAAAATGAAATTAGAAATTAAAAACAAAATGATATATTTTTAAATTCTCACATATGTGGAAAGTAAGCAATGCATTTCTATGTAAGCCATAGGTCAAGGAATTAAATTGCAGGGGGAAATTTAAAATATTTTTAACTACACAGCCCTTAAAAATTTGTAATATGCAGCTGAAGATGTGCTTCCGGGGATATTTCTATTTCTAGATGGTTCTGTGGGAAAAGAAGAAAGGTTTTGTGTCAGTAGCATAAAGATGCACCATAAGAAGCTAAAAGAAGAGCAAAATCAAAGGCAAAATAGAAAGAAATACAAAGAGGTAGAAGGCTAGAAATAGAAGGCAAAAGAGAAAATCTTTGAAACCAAAGTTGTTTGCAATACTGATAAAACTGGTAAACCCTTGGCAAGGTGAAAGAACACACAACATACCAACTTCAGGAATGAAAGAGAGAGAGGGGCATCGTTACACAGGATAAGAGTATTACAATAAGAAAACTCTATGCCAATAAACTGAACTCAGATGACATGGCTACGTTCTTCAGAAGTCACAAATGACCAGACTCAAGAATGAGAAATGACCTGTTTGGCCCTATATCTGTTAAAGAAATTGAATTCATGACTCCTGCCCTCCTTCTGGCACGCACATGTACCTGCCCCGCTCAGCAGCCGGAGGACCCCACTGACAATGCTACCAGACATTTAAGAAAGAAGTAACAGGGCGCCTGGGTGGCTCAGTGGGCTAAAGCCTCTGCCTTCGGCTCAGGTCATGGTCTCAGGGTCCTGGGATCGAGCCCTACATCAGGCTCCCTGCTCAGAGGGGAGCCTGCTTCCTCCTCTCTCTCTGCCTGCCAGTCCCCCTGCTTGTGCGTGCTCTCCCCCCACCCCATCTCTCTGTCAAATGAATAAATAAAATCTTTTTTAAAAAAA
>PITA01033221.1:0-13009 GCA_004023965.1 Spilogale gracilis | reverse complement strand
GTTGATGGGCACCTTGGCTCTTTCCACAGTTTGGCGATTGTGGCCATTGCTGCGATGAACATTGGGGTGCATATGGCCCTTCTTTTCACTACATCCGTATCTTTGGGGTAAATGCCCAGTAGTGCAATTGCAGGGTCATAGGGTAGCTCTATCTTTAATTTTTTAAGGAATCTCCACACTGTTTTCCACAGCGGCTGCACCAGTTTACATTCCCACCAACAGTGTAAGAGGGTTCCCCTTTCTCCACAGCCTCTCCAATACTTGTTTCCTGTCTTGTTAATTTTGGCCATTCTGACTGGTGTAAGGTGGTATCTCAGTGTGGTTTTGATTTGAATTTCCCTGATAGCTAGTGACGCTGAACACTTTTTCATGTGTCTGTTGGCCGTTTGTATATCTTCTACGAAGTGCCTCTTCATGTCTCTTGCCCATTTTTTGATGTGTTCATCTTCTTTTTGGGTGTTGAGTTTGAGTAGTTCTTTATAGATCTTGGATACCAGCCTTTTGTCTGTAGTGTCATTTGCAAATATCTTCTCCCATTCTGTGGGTTGCCTCTTTGTTTTGTTGACTGTTTCCTTTGCTGTACAGAAGCTTTTTATTTTGATGAAGTCCCAAGAAGATACTAATCAGGAGGCTGACAACCCTGCCAGCCAAACCTCCCCTCCAGAGAGACACATTGTCTTTCTTAACCCAGAGTGAAAGAAAAGCTACTCTACGGAGGGGAAGAAAACGTCTATTTATTATCCTTGAGTTTTTCTTTGGAGTTAATTTGAATTTAATGTTTAAAATAAAGCAAAACTGGGTACTAATGCTGCTAATTCATAGTTGTTTTGACCTTAGGCAACTAATTTTGTAAATATTAGGAGCAAGGACTACAAGGCAATATAATTTTGTGTACAACCATGGCTCTGTCACATATTGGACATAAGACAAGTCTTTGGACTCAGTTTTCTCACCTGTAACATTAGAATGCTAAAATTTAGCTGTAATGATTAAATGATAGTACGAAGGACAGTGCCTGGAACACAGTAAGCACAATGATATAGGGTTTTGGGTCATTTTATTGACTAATTGATTTTTCAATTAAATCAAAATAAATGATTTACTAACTACTTTTTCCCTTTTTCCTAAAGAAGTTACATATACTTTTAATCATTTTCCCCCATTCTTTATTATGGTAAAATACACAGACATAAAATTTACCATCTTAACCATTTGTAAGTGTACAATTTAATGGTATTAAATACAATCATGGCATGCAGCCATCACCATCATTCATCTCCAGAGCTCTTTTCATCTTCTAAAACCAAAACTCTGTATGGAAGAGTAGCAGGATATGCCATCCTAAAACATGCCATTCTGACATATTGATTACTTTTAGCTGTAGGAACTTGAAAAACAGCAAATAGAGGGCGGGGTTTTCCTTTTATCTGCTTCTAAAAGGCATTCAGTTATCAGAAATCCTCTCTCAGGAGTCATCAACCAAGAAAAACTGAGTGTGACCACAAAGAGACCAGAAATCCATACCATACCCAGACAAAACTTATCTCAAATTGACTCCCATCTGTATTTCTAAGTGCTCATTCATCTTCTCTTCCCTCTTTTCCAATCATTTACCCTTTATTCAGAGGCCTACTTCCACCTTCTTTTCCCTAGTACAATGATATTTAATCCTGAATTCTAAGCCATCTTAGAACTACTCATTTTTTTCCTGGATATTTCCCATGTATACATAGAGTATACATGTTAATAACTGTTTTTGTTATGTTAATCTGTTTTTCCTACGGGAGTCTCAGCTAATAACTCAGAAAGGTAGAAGGAAATATTTTTTTCTCCCATATAATATTCATTAAAAATAATTCCCCATTCTGCCATGATTCTGAGCCTCTAGCAACCAGCATTTCACTTTCTATCTCTATGATTTTGACTATTCTAAGTACCTCATTCGAGTAGAATCACACAGTATTTGTCTTTTTGTAACTCTGATTTCATTTAGCATAATGTCCTTAAGATTTATACATATTGTTAGCATACATCAGATTTTTTTCTTTTTTAAGACTGAATAATATTCTATCACCTATAGATAACACATTTTGCTTAACTATTTATCTGCTGATGGTTACTTGAGTTGTTTCCATATTTTAACTATCATAAATATTATTGCTTTGAATGCAGATGCATAAATATCACTTCAAGATCCTGCTTACAAATTTTTGGATACACAGCCAGAAGTGCAACTGCTAGATTTTATGATAATTATATTTTTAATTTTCTGAATAACCGTACAGTTTTCCACAGCAGCTGTCTCATTATACATTTCCACCAACAGTGCACAAGAGTTCCAATTACTGCACATCTTTGCTTGTATTTGTTATCCCTGTATTTTTTTTTTAAGATTTTATTTATTTGACAGAGAGAAACACAGCCAGAGAGGGAACACAAGCAGGGGGAGTGAGAGAGGGAGAAGCAGGCTTCCCACCGGGTCTCTGGAATCATGACCTGAGCCAAAGGCAGTCACTTAACCAACTGAGCCACCCAGGCGCCTCCCCCCCCCCCGCACTTTTTTTTAAATAGTAGCTAGACTACTGAGTGTTAGGTGGTGTCATGTAGCTTTGATTTACATTTCTTTAGTGACTAGTGATGAACATGTTGTGCTATGGTCATAGACCTTTTGCATATCTTCTTTGGAGAAATGTCTATTCAAGTCCTTTGTAAATTTTCAAAACAGGTTATTTTTTCAGTATTGAATATTGGATGATACAATATGTATCCTGGATGTTAATACCTTATCAGATAGATGCCTTGTAAATATTTTCTTTTATTCTTTGGGTTTCCTTTTTACTCTCCTGATAGAGTTTTTGAAGCAGAATTTTTTTTTGTTTACTGTTAGTATAGAGAAATACAACTCATTTTTGTATGTTGAATTTGTATCCTGCTACCTTGTTGATTCATTTATTAGCTCTATTTTTTTTTCTTTGGATCTTTAGGACATTTTTGCATATACAATGATATCACCAGCAAATAGAGACTTCTTACTGTATAATTTGTGTTATTTTATTTCTTTTGCTTGGATAATTGTTATGGATGGAACTTTCAGTATTATACTGAATACAAAGATCAAAATGAGCCTTCTTGCGTTACTCATAATCTTAGAGCAAAAGCTTTCTGTTTTTCACAAGTAAGTATGATGTTTCCTGTGAGTTTTTCATATATGTCTTTTATTGCGTCAAGGGGTTTTCCTTCTATTCCTAGTCTGTTGAGTGTTTTTTTGTTATGAAATAGAGTTAAGGTTGGTCAAACAGTTTTTCTGCTTCCATTGAGATGATCATTTGTGTTTTTTTATTTCATTCTGTTAATATGATATTTACTGATTGATTTTATATTTTATTTTTTCTCTTTTTAAAGCTTTTATTTATTTATTTTACAGAAAGAGAGAGAGAGAGAGAGAGAGCTCAAGCAAGGGGAGTGACAGGCAGAGGGACAGGGAGAGGCAAGCTCCCAGCTGAGCAGGGAGCCTGACATAGGGCTGGATCCCAGGACCCTGGGATCATGACCTGAGCCAAAGGGAAATGCTTAATGAACTGAGTCAATCAGGTGCCCCTGTTTTTGAATTTTAAATCCTATCATTGCATTGCAGGAATTAATTCCACTTTATCACAATGTATGATTTATTTAATATACTGCTAAATTCAAGTTGCCCACACTTTTGGAGGATTTTTGCATCTGTGTTTATAAGGAATATTATTTTTTTAAAGATTTTATTTATTTATTTGACAGAGAGAATGACAGCGAGAGAGTGAACACAAGCAGGGGGAATGAGAAAGAGAGAAACAGGCTTCCCGCTGAGCAGGAACTCAGTCCCATGATCCTGGGACTCCGAGGTCATGACCTGAGCCTAAGGCAGTCACTTAACCAACTGAGCCATCCAGGTGCCCCTATTTATAAGGGATATTGATCTGTAGTTTTCTTTTCTTATTCTTCTTTGGTTTAAACATGAGGGTAATGCTGGACTCAAAGAAAGTTATAAAATGTTCTTACTCTTCCATTGTTTTTGGAAAAATTTGAGAAGAATTGGTTTTAGTTCTTCATTATTTTTTAATTTTTTAAAAAAGATTTCAGTTATTTATTTGAGAGAAAGAGAAAGAATGAACCATAAGGAGGGGCAAAGAGAGAGAGAGAGAGAGAAAGAGAGAGAGAGAGAGATAAAGAGAGAGAGAAGCATCACTAAGCAGGAAGCCCAATGGAGAGCTCAATTCCAGGACCTGGAGATTATGACCTGAGCTGAAGGCAGACACTTAATGGACTGAGCCACCCAGGTACCCCTTAGTTCTTCTTTAAATGTTTGGTGGAATGAACCAATGAAACTATCAGATCCAGAGACATTCTTTGATGAAGATTTTCTATTACTGATTCAAATTTCTTACAAGCTATATTCATATTTTCTTTTATTTTTTGTGATTTAGTTTTGGTATGTTTCAAGATTCTACGAGTGTGTTAATTTTTTCTAGGCTATCAAATTTGTTGACAGATAATTATTCTTAGTACTTTTTATAATCTTCCTCATTTCTGTAGATTGGAAAATAATATCTCTACTTACATCTCTTACTTCAGTCATTGGAGTCTTCTTTTTTAAAAAAAAAATATTTTATTTATTTGACACAGAGAGAGACAACAAGAGAGGGAATACAAGCAGGAGGAGTGGGAGAGGGAGAAACAGACTTCCCACTGAGCAGGGAGCCCAATGTGGGGCTCCCAAGTTTCCAGAATTCTGGGATCATGACCTGAGCCAAAGGCAGATGCTTAACCCAGGTGCCCCATATTTCTTTTTTCCTTAGTTCTTCCAGCTAAAGATTTTGTTGATTTTTTAAAACAATTAACTTCTTATTTAATTGATTTTCTTTATTGTTTTACTATTCTACATTTCATTTATCTCTGCTCAAATCTTTATTATATCCTTCCTTCTTCAAGTTTTGATCTTTGCTCTTTTTTTCTAAATTTCTTAAGTTGTAAAGTTAGGGTGTTGATTTGAGATCTTGTTTTTCTTTTTCTTTTTTTTATCTAAATTTTATTTTATCTTTTCAGTGCTCCAAGATTCATTGTTTATGCACCACACTGAGTGCACCAAGGAATATGTGCCCCCCTTAATACCCACAACCAGGCTCACCTATTCCCCCACCCCCTTCCCTTCCAAACCTTCAGTTTGTTTCTCAGAGTCCACAGTCTGTCATGTTTCATCTCCCCCTTCCAATTTGCCCCAATTCACTTTCCTTTCCTTCTCCTAATGTCCTCCATGTTACTCCTTATGTTCCACAAGGAAGTGAAACCATGTGATAATTGACTTTCTCTGCTTGGTTTAAATTCACTCAGCATAATCTCCTCCAGTCCTGTCCATATTGATACAAAAATTGGGTATTCATCTTTTATGATGAAGGTATAATATTCCAATGTATAAATGGACCATATCTTCTTTATCCATTCATCTGTTGAAGGGCACTTTGGCTTGGCTATTTAGCGATATGGCCATTGCTGCAATGAACATGAGGGTACATATGGCCCTTCTTTTCACTACATCTGTATCTTTGGGGTAAATACCCATAGTGCAATTGCAGTGTCATAAGGTAGCTCTATTTTTAATTTTTTAAGGAATATCCACACTGTTTTCCAAAGTGGCTGCACCGACTTGCATTCCCACCAACAATGTAAGAGTATTCCCCTTTTTCCACAGCCTCTCCAATATTTGTTTCCTGTCCTATTAACTTTGGCCATTCTGACTGGTGTAAGTTGGTATCTCAATATGATTTTGATTTTAATTTCCTTGATGGCTAATGATGATGAACATTTTTTAATGTGTCTGTTAGCCATTTGTCTTCTTTGGAAAAGTGTCTGTTCATGTCTGTTGCCCATTTTTTGACATGATTATCTTTTTTGGGGTGTCAAGTTTAAGGAGATTTGTATAGATCTTGGATATCGGCCATTTGTCTGTAGCTTCTCCGATGAAATGGGTTGCCTTTCTTTTGTTGTCTGTTTCCTTTCCTACGCAGCTTTTTATTTTGATGAACTCCCAAAAGTTCATTTTCACTTTTGTTTCCTTTGCCTTTGCAGGCATGTCTTGAAAGAAGTTGCTGTGGCTGAATAGCTAAGGGAATGTTGAAAAAGAAAAACAAAGATGGGGGCATGATGTTGCCTGATTTCAAGCTTTATTACAAAGCTGTGATCACCAAGACAGCATGGTACTGGCACAAAAACAGGCACATAAACCAATGGAACAGAGTAGAGAGTCTAGATACAGACCCTCAGCTCTATGGTCAAACTATCTTTGACAAAGCAGAAAAAAAATATCCAGTGGAAAAAATACAATCTCTTCAATAAATGGTGCTGGCAAAATTGGACAGCTAGGTATAGAAGAATGAAACTCAACCATTCTCTTACATCATACACAAAGATAAACTTGAAATGGATGAAAGACCTCAAAATCCTAGAGGAGAACATAGGCTACCTCTTTGAGATCTTGTTTTTTTATTTATTTTTATTTTTACTTTTTAAAATATTTTATTTATTTGACAGAGAGAAACACAGATAAAGACAGAACACAAGCAAGGGAAGTGAGAGAGGGAGAAGCATGCTTCCCTCAGAGCAGGGAACTCCAGGATCATGACTGGAGCTGAAGGAGACACTTAATGACTGAGCCACCCAGGCACTCTGAGATCTTGTTTTTTAATGTAAACGTTTATAAGTGCAAAATTCTTCCTTAGTGTTTCTTTCTCTTTGTCCCATAAATTTTGTTATATTTTATTTTTTATATCATCCATCTCTAAGTATTTTCTAATTCCCTATGTGATTTCCTCTTTGATCTGTAAATTGCATAATTTAATTTCCACAAGTGTGTGAATTTTTCTTCTGTAATTGATTTCTAACTTTATTGTGGTTGGGAAAAACACTTTGCATAATTGCTTTCTTCTTTACAATATTGGGACTTAATTTGTGACCTGTCATACGGTCTATCCTGGAATATGTGTCATAGGAACTTGAGAACAATATGTATGCTGTTGTTGATTGGTAGGGTGTTCTGTACAGATGTCTTCTAGAGCTACAGCGTTTACTGTGTTAAGTCTTCTGTTTCCTTACTTATCTTTTCTGGGGTGTTCTACTGATATGGAGAGTGGTATACTAAAGTATATAACTATTATTGTAGAATGGTGTATTTCTCCCTCTGTCAATTCTTGCTTCATATATTTTGATGGTTACTAGATGTATAAATTTTTATAATGGTTATATTTTCTTGTCATTGAAAATGTATAATGCCCCTTCCTTCTTGTAACTTTTTTGATTTAAAGTTTATTATTTATGTATTAGTATAGCCCACCATGCTTCCTGATGGTTATTATTTATATAGAATGTTCTTTCCCATTCTTTCATTTTCAACCTATTTGTGTCTTTAGATATAGGGTTCAGCTTTTGTAAACTGAATATAGTTGAATCATATTTCCTTTTAAGTCACTTGTGCCAATCTTTGTTATTTGATTGGAATGTTTAATCCATTTCCATTAAAGTAATTCTTGATAAGAAGAGGATTTTTTTCATTTTGTTATTTATTTTCTGCATATCTTACATGTGCTGTCCCCCTTTCATTTCCTTTATTATTTTCTTCTTTTGTGTTTGCTTTTTGGTAAACATTTAAGTTCTTTTCTCCTTTATTTTTGTGTATATCTTATCATTATTTTCTTTGTGGTTACCCTGGGGATTACATTTACCATCCTAAAGTTGTAATGCTCTAATTTGAATTTATAAGTTCAACCAAAATAACATACAAAACTAGCTCCTTTTTAGTTCCATCCCCGCCTTTTCAGTTATTGATATCATAAAATTGTATCTTTATACATTTTGTGCTCCCATACATAAACCAAGAACTATTTTAAATGAATTGATATCTTAAATTATATATAAGACAGTGTGGAATATGAAACCAAAGTTAAAATAAAACTAGACTTTAGACTAGTGTTTTTCTTAAAGGTATTAGCATCTTAAATCATGTAAAAACAAAAGTGGAGTTACAAACCACTGATGTAATAATACTTGCTCTTATATTTGCTTATGTATTTACCTTTACTGAAATCTTTATTTCTTTAAAGGCTTCAAGTTACTGCCCAGTTTCCTTTCCTTTCATTCTGCCTGAGTCCCTTGAGCATTTCTTGCTGAATAGGTCCAGAGCAAATCAACTCCCTCAGCTTTTGTCTATGTAAAAATGCCATAATTTCTCCTTTAGTTTTCAAGAGCAGTTTTGCTAGTTAATTTGCTAGGATTCTTGGTCACCAGTTTTGTGTTTTGTTTGTTTTCTTGAGCACTTAAATATATAAGTTCACTGCATTTTGGGCTTCAGTTTCTGATGAAATCTTCAGATTAAAACTTCAGATAAAAGAGATACTCTACAGGACATCATATTCAGGACTTCATATTCCAAGACTTCCCACAAAACTTGGTCTATGAAAGAAAATAAAATTAGGCTTCATTAACACAACACAACAACATTTTTTTGTGCCATGAAAGATACTGTTAGTAGGGTGAGGGCAAGGGGGCACCTGGGTGACCCAATTGGTTGAGCATCTGTCTTTAGCTCAGGTCATGATCCCAGGGTCCTGGCATTGAACCCCTGGATTTCCTTGGGTTTCCTGCTCGGTGGGGAGCCTGCTTCTTCCTCTGCCCCTCTCCCCTGCTTGTGCTCTTTCCTGTCTCTATGTTTCAAGTACATAAATAAAAACTTTAGAAAAAAAAAGGGTGAAGGCAAGCTAGACTGGAAGGAAACTCTTGCAGACCACATATGTGACAAAGCACTCATATTGAGAATATATGCAGAATAAAAAACTCAACATTAAAAAAAGAAAACTAACTCGAAAATGGGCACAAAATAATGAATAAACATTTCAGCATAGAAAACATACAGATGGCATATAAATGCATGAAAATATGTTCTACATTATTAACCAATAAAAAATGTGAATTAAGGGGCATCTGGGTGGCTCAGTCCTTAAGCGTCTGCCTTCAGTTCAGGTCATGATTCCAGAGTCCCTAGATCAAACCCCACATCAGGCTCCCTGCTTGGCAGGAAGCCTGCTTCTCCCTCTCTCACTCCTCCTGCTTGTGTTCCCTTTCTCACTGTGTTTCTCTCTGTCAGGACCACTTGATAAATGTTCAGTTTTATTATTTAAAAGTAGTGTTAAGGGGCACCTGGGTGGCTCAGTTGGTTAAGCGACTGCCTTCGGCTCAGGTCATGATCCCGGAGACCTGGGATCGAGTCCCACATCGGGCTCCCTGCTTGGCAGGAAGCCTGCTTCTCCCTCTCTCACTCCCCCTGCTTGTGTTTCCTCTCTTGCTGTGTTTCTCTCTGTCAAATACATAAATAAAATCTTTAAAAAAAAGAAATATGAATTAAGACCACAATGTGCTATCACTACAAGTATATCATAACAGCTAAAAAAAAAATAGTAACCATATTCTGACACGAATGTGGAGAAATTGGCTTTCCCTTACATTAGTTATGGGAATGGAAAATTTTGAAATCATAAGAAATCAGTGTGGCAGTTTCATAAAAACAATAAAATCAACATACACTTACCATTTGACCTAGCAATTGCCCTCTGGGCATTTATCCCAGATAATTTAAAGCCTGAGTTCACAAAAGAACCTATGCAATACTATTCCCAGTGGCTTTACTTATAGTAGTCCAAACTAGAAACAACCAAAATATCCCTTAATGTGTGAATGTTAAGCAATCCGCATACATCCAACCATGGGCTATTACCAGAAATGAAAAGGAACAAATTACTGACACCTGGAAGAACTTAAATGAAGGTCAAAGGCACTATATCAAATGAAATAAGCCAATCTCAAAAGGTCATACACTGAATGATTTCCTTTATATAGCTCTCACAAAGTAGTCATTTCAGCCAGTGGTTTGGGATGATGGAAAGAATAAGGGTGAGTAGGACTGTAAACTTGTATCATGAGTGTGATCTTTGTGATGTCGGAATAGTTTCACATCTTCATTGCAGCAGTGGTACACACATCTAGACATGTGATACACAAATAAAAGTATTGGCTTTAACATTGTACTCTGTGTGAAATATAGTCAATGGAGGAAACGAGATGAGAATACAAAGGACCTCTTTGTACTATCTTTTAACTTCCTGTGGAACTATATATCAACTTTAAAAAGTTATGTACACAAAACTTTGAAAAAAACTAAATTCAGAAATAAAAACTATGCATTTTCTCCCCTTAAGCCTATGTTTAATTTTATAATTGTCTTCATATGCACATGTATATGTATGCAGAAGTTGTCTGTTAAAAAAAGCACACATTCTGACTGTCCTGTGGTTTCTAACTTACTTTTATTATGTGAAAATACACTGAGAATTTTTTTCTTTTCATTTAATATTTCCTATACTAATATATTTTGATGGCAGTGGTTTTCTTTAGTGTATTTGGTATATTTACTTATTAGTTTAAAGCTTAATTATATTATTTCATACCTGTATGGATAACAATTTAAATACCAACCTTTTTATTTTTTATTTTTATTTTATTTTTTATTTTTAAAAACATTTTATTCATTTATTTGACAGAGAGAAACACAGCCAGAGAGAGAACACAAGCAGGGAGAGTGAAAGAGGGAGAAGCAGGCCTCCCTCCGAGCAGGGAGCCAGATGCGGGGCTCCACCCCAGGACTGTGGGATCATGACCTGAGCCGAAGGCAGATGCTTAACAACTGAGTCACCATGCGCCCCAATACCAACCTTTTTAAATAATGTTATTTTGTGTATACATATACATGGATTTCTTTTTTTTTTTTTAAGATTTTTATTTATTTGACAGAGAGAAACACAGCCAGAGGGAACACAAGCAAGGGGAATGAGAGAGGGAGAAGCAGGCTTCCCACCAAGTGGGGAGCCCGATGTGGGACTCGATCCCAGGTCTCTGGGATCATGACCTGAGCTGAAGGCAGTCACTTAATCAGCTGAGCCACCCAGGCACCCCACATGGATTTCTTATAAGAGAGCTGGAAAGAGTCCTGAAAGCAGAATCATAAGGCCAAAGGTATAAGTAATTTGAGGTTTTTGATACTTATTTAATGAATTTCTCACAGAAATATTCTTATCAATTTACATAACTTTTAGCAATATATTCAAGTATGAGTTTCCACAAGGCAAGAACTTATGTGTGTTATTGTCTTATGTATTGGTAGGATATGTGTGTGTTATTGACTTATATACTGCTAGGATTGCAGTTTCTTTGAAAAAACTGATCATTTCTTAAAGAATTAATTTATGCCTGTAGCATTTCTTTTGCAATTTGTCTATTGATTCATTGTTTATTATGTTGCATGTTTTCTATACATTTATATGACTTATTAACAATGTATCTTATAATATAAATGTTGTTTTCCAATTTAATATTTGCATGTTATTTGACATACTACTTGCCTATTATTTTACATGAAGATGTCTCAAATTATTACCTAGTTACGTATACTAATGTTTTTTTTTCTTGATGACTTCTTTCTTTTTAAGATTATATTTATTTATTTGAGAAACAGAAAGCACAGACGTTGGGGGAGGAGCAGAGAGAGAGAGAGACATAGACCCCCACCCCCAGCAGGGAGCCTGATGTGGGTTTCCATCCCAGAACCCTGAGACCATGACCTGAGCTGATAGTAGACACCTAATCGAGCACCCAGCGCTCCATACTCCTTTTGTTTTTACGTATGAAATGCTTTCCCCATGTTCAGATATTTTTTGGAGACAGTTTTCTCTTAAGTTTCTTATAGTTTACACATCTTGCAAGTAAGGCTCTAACTTCCTCTAACTTCACTTTCTTCTGGACTATATTAGCAAGGATGTTTTTATAGCTAAATGCCTCAGAAGATAGAACTAGTATCTCTCTCCACAGGATATATTATGTTTGGTTACAGCCTTGGAGAATAGAGATAATGCCTCCCCCTGGAGCAAAGGGCAGGCATGGTTACTGCTCAATGTAATAAAGATAACAGCTTCCTTCTGAAGCGTTGTTCAGCATACTTACTGTTCATTATAAAACTCTGTTTTTCTCTGTTGTAATGCAACCCCGATCATAGATCATCTGGCCTTCTTTTCATTGCCCTGTGGGAATTGAGGGTCAGGAAACCAGTGCAAAAATAATGAACTTCTGTTTGCTACAAGCAGTGTAAATATCAAACTTACCTTCAATGCTTACCTAAGAATCTCATGTCTTCTACCAACATCCATAAAATTCTTATGTTGCAACATGTTAGCTTACAAGTAGGTAAATCTCAGAGCTTTCACAGTTCTTGACAAGCCTATATATAATATCTTATAATATTTTTTTCTATTTTATTTTCTATTCCATTCAGTTATTTTTATTTAATATTTAAATAAGTTAGACATTTCCAGATTGCATATTTGAGACAGTAGAATTGTTAAAAAGGAACAACTGTGGAGCCAGACTACTCTCACACCTTCTTGCTACTCAGTAGCTTCATGAACTGGAGAAAATTACATAATCTCTCTTGCCCTCAG
This sequence comes from Spilogale gracilis, assembly GCA_004023965.1. NCBI lineage: Eukaryota > Metazoa > Chordata > Mammalia > Carnivora > Mephitidae > Spilogale > Spilogale gracilis. The sequence goes on along the minus strand of PITA01033221.1, from coordinate 443 downwards.
TGTAATGTTTACAAAATAAACAATGCTTCTTCATAGAATTTGTATGAGGATTGCATAAATTGATTTATGTAAAGTACTTGAAACAGTGCCTGGCACATATTATATACTATGTAAGTATTAAGTTTAGGGGCTAAATTTCAACTTACTTGAAAGGTTAGTTTATTGATAATTTCACTGTATACTAGAAAGGCTAATGATTTTTTTAAATAAAAAAAAAAACAAAGGTACATATATACAATGGAAAACTATGCCTCCATCAGAAAGGATGAATATCCAACTTTTGTAGCAACATGGACTGGACTGGAAGAGATTATGCTGAGTGAAATAAGCCAAGAAGAGAAAGTCAAGTATCACATGGTTTCACTTACTTGTGGTGCATGAGGGGTAACCTGGAGGACAGTGGGAGAAGGAAAGTAAATGGGAACTAGGGTAATCTAGGGAGG
>PITA01033220.1:0-13050 GCA_004023965.1 Spilogale gracilis | reverse complement strand
TGACAAGAATTTAAAGAAAGCAGTAACAGCAGAGATAAGGGAGTAGGGAACGGATTCTCAAGATATTTAAGAGTGGTAGCTGTTGGTAAATGTTTAGATATTATGGATGAGGGAGATGGCTCCCAGATTCTAGCTGAAGTAATGGTATGATTTTGGGCACATTCATTACATCCAGGAATATATGAATTGGAACAGGAGAGATGGGGAGCATTAGGAGTTCATCTCATATCACTGATTCATTAATTAATTAATTTAGCACATTTTTACAGAGTTTCTACCATATGCTAGGAACTAGAAACCTGATGGAGATCAAAGTAGATACTGTGATGGCCTTCATAGAGTAAAAAGTCTAGCACAGAAGAGAGAAAATGGAATAATCCCACAAATGTGTAATTTAAAACAATTGGTTTTGAATTGCCTAAAGTAAAAGAAGAGGGTTTTTGGATAGTGCACTCAGGTAGATCTCAGTCTCAAGAAACAGTACCTTTAAGAAGTAAAGTCTAAGAGGAAATATGAAGGAGTAGGCTGAAGAAGATCAAAGAATAATGCTTCAAGTAGAAGGTACAAGGCAGGTTCAATACTATAGGTCATCCGGGTGGAGGTTTTCAATAAGTAGACAGAAACGTGTACCCAGAAACAAGGCCTCAGATGGAGAAATTATCAGTCCATGGGGACAAGTTAAACCAGGGCAGGGAATGAGAGCTTTCAGAAAGGGCTTGTAGGGTGAGGAAAGAATAAGACTGATACTTGATCTGTGGCATATCAATATTTAAAGTGCAGGTCAACTAAAGAACAAGGAAAAACAGTCAAGCATCTCAGAGAAGAGAGATGAAGCCAAGAAAGAGGATATTCATTGCCACCAATGCCCAGTGGGTAGAAATGACTGCTCTAGTTTATGTAATTCTCCTTCCCTCACCCTGTATAGAGCCCTTTGCCTCGTATTAACTGATTCCTTTATTTAAATATATTTCTTAAAGATTTTATTTATTTTAGAGAGAGGGTGAGTGAGTGGGATGGGGCAAAGAAGAAGGGAGAAAGAATCTAAAGCAGACTCCACACTGAGCGTGGAGCCTGACATGGGGCCCGACCCTACAACCTCGAGGTCATGACCTGAGCTGAAACCAAGAGTTAGATGCTCAACCAACTGAGCCACCCAAGTGCCCATGGTATTAACTGATTTTTTTGGATTGTCTTTTGCCAGGCTGAACCAGGTCCCTGCCTTCTTATTTTCAAGGAAGCCAGGTACATAAAGAAAAACATTTTTTATATTGATTCTAGGCATTCTCAAGGGAACTTGTTTTGGCATTTTCCCCTATGCCTGTCATTCTGAAGAGTGATTGATAATTTTGGATTCATGAAATCACTTTCTGGCATATTTTAAATGTAATTACATTCCAAATTGTGTATTTTGTGAAATGAGTTAGAATATTGTGGCCATTTCTTCTCTTCCGGGAAGAAAAATTAAGACCCCTAAGGAAGGTCTTCCCACTCTGTCATAATGGCATGCACCTGTACATGAATAAGAATATTTGTCAGGCAGGCTTGCTGCAAGGCTCAAACTAACCACCCAAAGAAAAACTATTACCCTTCTCTCTGCCACCTTGCTTCTATGAGTTAGCCCTTCAAATCCAAACTCATCATCTTCTGCATAAAGTTAACTCCAGCATTATAGTCCCCAACTCATTTCCCTTCTATTTAACAATCATTTCCTAAGAACCTGACACGTTCTGTGCACCAGGCTAAGAATTATTGAAAAATACATTGCCTTGCTTAACTTCAAGCAATTTTGTGAGGTAGGTTTATGACACTCATACTATAGAGGAGGACGCTGGGTCTAAGAGATGCTAAATGATTTGCCATAACTGTTGAAATCTAATATCTTGAACAAATAAAAATCATTTTATCACTCACGATATGTTCAGTTATGCTGTAGTAGCAAACAACCCCCTGTCTTAAAACCAAATGTTTGTTTCTCACATGCTATGTGCATCCTGGGTCAATTCTGCTAAATGTCCCCTTGCCACATGACCCAAGCCATCAAGGATGTCACAGTCTTGAAGTTGTTGATTGTGAAGGTAGAGGGAAAGAGGCCTGGATGGTTTTGTCCCAGCAATTCACTGCTTTGTCATAGAAGTGACAGGCATTGCTTCAATTCACAACTCATTGGCCAGGGCTAGTCACTCGGCCCCACCTAACCACAAGCCATTCAGAAAATGCAAACTGACTCAGGACTTGGAAGGCAGAAGAGTACAGAGCTGCACCAGGGACCACACAAAGTTAGAGAAGTTCCAAGTATTAGATTTCTGCATCCACTTCAGAATTTGCATTCCAGATTGTAGTGGATAAAGATGTTAAATTTATATTGCAAAATCAAAAACAAATGAGATATTACTTTTAAACCCACTAGGATGGCTATAATCAAAAAGGCAGAAAGTACTAAGTGTTGATGAGGATGCAGAGAAATTGGAATCCTCATACACTGCTGGTGAGAACATAAAGTGGTACAGCCACTTTGGAGAACAGTCAGGCAGTTTTTGCAAGTGCTACACACAGAGCTACTACATCACTTAGCAATTCTACTCCAGGTATATCCACAAGCGAAATGAAAATATATGTCCGCACAAAAATGTCTACACTAATGTTCATAGCTGCATTATTCATCATCGCCAAAAGTGGAAATAATCCAAATGCCCGTCTATCACTTGAAGAATGGATAAACAAAGCGGTATATCTATACACTGGCATATTACTTAAAAAAATAAAAGAACAAAACAATGCAGTACTGATACATGCTACTACTTGCACGAACCTTGCCAACATTATGCTAAATGAAAGAATCAAGCCACAAAAGATCACATATTGCATGAATCCGTTTATATGAAATGTTAACAATAGGGAAGTCCATAGACATAGAAAGATTAGTGGTTGCCTAGGACTGAGCGTGTTGGGAGGAAATGAGATGTAGCAGATATTAGTACTCAGTGTCTGGCTTTTAAGGACAATTGACACTAAAATTATGATACTGTTTCTAGCTAGACGAGATCCATTAAGAATGGTAACATCTGGCATGAGGAATGTGTCTCCTAAGCAAGCATCCTGTAGACCGATGAAAGACCTTTATCAGGCAAAACTGAACTTAAATGTGAGAGGGGAATAAGGAAGCTGAGATCTGTTTATTGTCACTGACCCAAAGAGGCAGATCTTGAAGGCGAAAAACAACACAGAAAATCTTGCTGTTACTTTCAGCTATGATGAATTTATCATGTGTATAAACTAATCTGTATTTTGGATTTTTAAAACTCCTCTTCTGAAAAAGTGTTATGAACTTGGAGCTATGTGATTTGAACACCTCCAATTTTTTTAATGGCGTACAAAAGTCTGGGTCTCAGAAATAATTTTCTATGTGACCCTGACACATTCCAAAATGCAGAGCAAAGTATTTAATTGTGCCACGAAACTGTCAATGATAAAAATTAACAAAAATGATTACTTTTTGAAACTTCTGTTCAAGTGACATGCATGTAACGTGGTGAAATACAGCATGAAGAATGTCTGAGAAGTTGAGAACTATATTCATAATTCTGTCCAGGGTGAGACATTTTCCCTAAGCATTCTCACCAACTTGAAATGGTCTTAAGACAATGCAACGAAAGTGTTAAATAACTGATATCTGCAGGTAAAATTTAGTTTAAGAAAAGATGACTTTCTTGGGACAGAACCAACTGAGATAAAGAAGGAAACCCTGGCACAAAGCCCAGATCTCAAATCTTGGGAAAAAAATCAACTACTCTTCCCTGTCTGGAACATGTAGAATTTTGACTTGAAACTGTAAGAAGGTTCACCAGGAGTGAGGGCCCATGGGTAAGGACTTCCATCTCCACCTCCACATTTTCAATGAAGGATGATTCAAAATTGCAGGTAGTTCCCCTAGAGAATTTTGGTTAAATGAAATTTGATTTTAAAATACTTGGAAAGAAAAGCTCCTTAGGTTCCTTTGATAAATTAAAAAGGATCCTGAGAGAGGAAAGGGCAAACAGGAAATACAACTCAAACAAGAAATTTTTAAGGACACTGGATCCCCAAAGGGAAGAGGAATTAAGTCCTTCTGTAAGATAGGTTGACCATAGAACCCCCTGCCCCAACCTTCAGCAGAGAGGTGGCCATTAACAGAAGTGATAACCTCAGGAGACCTATAGGTGAAACCATGTGGCTCTCAGGTACGGGCCTTGCCCCTACCTGAATCCAGATGCTAATTAAACATGGAGTATGAAAATCTCTTACTCTACCCCAAGCAAGCAGGCATCCAAGACAGTTAAATTACTGTAAATCCTAAATTCTGAAACACATAGGCTACCAAACTACTAAAAATAAATTACTTTCTTCTGGCTCCTTCTAGATTCAAGTAGGAATCTCAACATGCAACAGGCCTGTTTAGATTTGGGCAAAGCTGTATCTTGCATTTGGTCATCTTATTATGCCCTATTCACCAAGTTCTCTAGAAGAGAGTGACTGATTATTCCTTGTCTGTAGTAATTATACACAGAATTAAACATTAGAGGGGCTAGAATTCCTGCAAAATGTTGCATAATTGCATCAAAATATTCTATAGCTACAATTTGCTAAATTGTCATATTTATTTTATATGTGGATTAAAACTTTTGGAATATGTCCAAAAATGTTGGGGGACTTGATTGCATAGGGATTTGGGGATATTTAAATTTAATATGATTACAGAATTACAAATGAAATGTGCTATAATCCAAATGCACTAGTGTTTTCTGAGTCAGCTCTTGTAAAATTTAGACAATTCATAGAACTTATTCTACCTGAACTCTTAGAATTACATTTTATAAGTGTTTCAAATCTCTCAATATTGATTTGGTGGTATTTTCTAACACTTTTAGTTGGTTTTTGAAAAGGTAGACTGGTACAACACTGAGATAAATAATTTCAGTATATTTTGTATCAGCTATCTATTGCCATAATAATGATAAATGACAAACAATAAAAACCTCAGTAGCAGAAAACATTAAGTGTTTATTGTTTAAGCATCTGGCATGGTTAGTTAAAGTGGCTCTCCCATTCTTGGCTAGACTCACTCACATGTGTGGCTACTGTTCATTGTTGGTTGATCTTGGCTAGCTGAAACTCATATACTACATGTATTGTTCATTCTCCTGGGCATGTTTTTAATGGCAGATGCAAATATAAGGGAGAGAGCAGAAACACAGAAACCTTCTTGAGAACTAGGCTCAAAACTGGTATGCTATTACCTTCACCACATTCTACCAGCTAAAGCATGTCACAAGACCAACTCAGATACAAAAGATGAAGCAATACCTTCTGCCTCTTTCGTGACAGAAATTTGTCGTGTGATAAAGGGTGTGGACACAAGGAGGAGAACGCAGGTGAAAAACTGGGACTCCTGATAGAATCATTCTGCTAAAAATACATAAACACAAAGGCCTTTACAACTGATGAATCCTTGAACACTACATCAAAAAGTAATGGTGTACTGTATGTTGGCTAACTGAACATAATAAAAAAATAAACAAAATAAAAAGTTGTATTCAGTATTAAGGTCCCAATGATAAATAATAAATCATGGCACTGTGACCCAAAACAGTGAAAAGTCAGAGCTTTGGGAAAAACCTTAAAGGTTTGCAATTATCTGTATTGAAACATTCCATGCTATTGCTGGCAAATTTATGGGAATCTAGTTGAATTACCAAGTAGCCTGTGTCTCTGTATTCTTTGGTGTTCTCTTGGAGGGATATTGGGAGTTCTTTTTACTTTTAGACAATTGGTGATGACAGGTATAGACAAGGGAGATCATTCAGACTAAGGGATGGTGAACTTTTTCTTTAAAGGGCCAGATAGTAAACATTTCAGGTTTTGTGGGTCAGGTAGTCTCTACAACAACTATTCAACTCTGATCTTTTAGTGCAAAAGCAGCCAGAGATCACATGTAAACAGATGAGCTTGCCTGCATCCCAATAAAGTTTTATTTTAAAAATCAGGTCGAGCCAGATTTGGCTGATGGGCTGTAGTCTGCTGACCCCCGATCTAGACTTTCATACTTTAGTGCCAATTCCATGATACTTAAGCAAAAGAGAAAATAAAGACTTCTAAATTTGGAGCAACAGTATAAATCAAGAACATTGTCTGTCATTGTAAACCATGGCAAGGTATATCAGGAGTTACTGGAAGGGATAAATAAATAAAAGGGATTAATACATTCTCATGTTAGAGAAAGGTAAAAAGGGTACCTGAATACTTGGAGTTTGGAGAAAAAGTGCTTCTTCTGCCTATGTCTGTGATTTAAAGCTCTTGTGTCTTGTTGCTCTGCTTTGAATTTCCTGATGAAATAATACAATGTCATCTCCCTGGTCCCCAGATGTCCATCTCTTTGGGCCAAGAGAACTGAACATGAACCTGGAATACCTTGTTGAGGATATACTTTTTAAATATCTAGAGATGATGACCCTTCCAAGGGTCCCTCTCAGACATGCTGTGACAAACTGAACACCAAAAAGGAAGCAATGATTACACTAAGCTGGGATCAGCTGAGCCTATGGATGGCATTAAGTCCAGACTGGCACTCAAAAAAGGCAAACAACAAAAATGCACTAAAAAGAATATCCCTACTGCCTACCAGTTTGAGGCAATTATTTGTATCCAATTGTCAAAACAGGAAGAGGATGAAGGACAAGTAATTCAGGGAGCACAGTAATATATACCACTTCAGTTTGTTTAATGGATATAATACTTTCCTTTCTTCGGGTAATTGGAAATTTTTTTTATGCCTCTCATGTGAGCTACAAATTAGCATATTCCCATTAGTCATGTCATCTCTCCATGGAGGTCGCAAACATAAATCTAAAACTGAGTCATCAAATTCTCTCTCTCATATACACACACATAAATATTTCTTTTCCCAAGTTTCATATCTCGGTAAATGAGCCCACCCACCCAACTGAGCTAGTCACACTCCATGTTTGATTGATTTCTGAGTCCTGTGTACTTTTCCACTTACGTGTCTCTCAACTTTATCTTCTCCCCATATATATCACCAACCTAGTTCAAGCCATGAGTTTTTATGACCCAGACCACTGTCATGGCTTCCTAACTGGTCCCCTCCATGAAGTTTTGCTTTCTCCATTTTCCTGCTACATAAACATAAACATGGTCATATCAGCATTGTTTAAAACCCTTTCATGCTTCCTGAATCCTTTATACCAAAGACCAGATGCCTAAACTTGACTCATGAAGGCTTCCATGATCTAGCTGCAAGCCCACGTGTTCTGCCTTCTCTTTCCCCTTTGCCCACTCTGTTCAGGATTTCTGAGCTGTCTTGATACACCAATGCTCACACTGTTTTCTCTCCACACCCATGTCTCCACACTTACCTCTTCAACCTGAAACCCATTCCCCTGCTTCCGTATTGTACTCTCCTTTCCTTTAGAGGGCCTTTTCTCTTACCAATTTATATCGCAGGACTCAAGAAGGTAGAGGCTGCTCCTCATTCACACACTGTTGCGTTTCTAGTACCCAGCACCACTCTTGGCAATACTAGATGTTCAATAAATAATTATTGAATGGGTAAATTAATACTTTAATTATGTTGCTATGTGTGACTTTGGTAGGAATTATCAAATTTCTTTCAGAGAGAAAAGATGCTTAACATCACTGATCCTCAGGGAAATACAAATCAAAATGACAATGAAATATCACTTCACACCTATCAGAATGGCTAAAATCGACAACATAAGAAACAATGGGTACTGGCGAGGATGTGGAGAAAGGGGAACCCTCTTGCCCTGTTGGTGGGAATGCAAACTGGTGCAACCACTTTGGAGAACAGTATGGTGGTTCCTCAAAAAGTTAAAAGTAGAACCACCTTACCATCGAGCAATTGCACCACTAGAATACACATATACAAAAATACTAAATCAAAGGGATACATGTACCCTGATGTTTATAACAGCATTACCATAATAGCCAAATTATGGAAACAGCCCAAATAGCCATCAACGGATGAAGAAGATGTGATATATATATATATATATATATATATATATATATATATATATACTATTCAGAGCAGAATATTACTCAGCCATTAAAAAGAATGAAATCTTGCCATTTGTGGTGACATGGATGGAGTTAGAGATTATTATGCTAAGCTAAATAAGTCAGAGAAAGACAAACACCATATGATTTCACTCACGTGAAATTTAAGAAACAAAACAAACAAAAGGAAAAAAGGGGGGCAAATCAAGAAATAAGACTCTTAACTACAGAGAACAAACGGGTGTTTGGGGTGGATGGGTGAAACAGTTGATAGGAATGAAAGAGTGGGTTTGTCATTTGTCATGACGAGCACTGGGTGATGTATGGAAATGCCAAATCACTATATTATACGCCTGAAACTAACATTACACCCTGTTAACTAACTGGAATATAAATAAAGACTTAAAAATTTTCTCAGAGAGATGTACAAAATGTAAAATTTGGGGAAAAGTACATCTTTCATTAGACTTGTTATATTACTAATGGAAGAGTCCATAATTTTCTGAATTAATAATATCTCCATAAAGCCTCACATGAGACCATGTGATAAATGAACAAATGAATAGTTTATTATTACAAATTCTGAAGTTCCTTAGTTCCAAATAAGCAATGATTCCATATTTATTTTTCTTCCTCTTTTTCTGATTAACTTTCTAACTCTGGAAGGCTGTATATATTTCTTTTTTTAAGATTTATTTTTTGGGGCACCTGGGTGGCTCAATTGGTTAAGTGACTGCCTTCGGCTCAGGTCATGATCCTGGAGATTCAGGATCGAGCCCCGCATCAGGCTCCCTGCTCGGCGGGAAGCCTGCTTCTCCCTCTCTCACTCCCCCTCCTTGTGTTCCCCTCTCTAGCTGTGTTTCTCTCTGTCAAATAAATAAATAAAATCTTAAAAAAAAGATTTATTTTTTATTTGGGGAGAGAGTAAGAGGGAGAATGAGCAGGGGAGGGGCTGAGTCAGAGGGAGAGGGAAAGAATTCTCAAGTAGACGTCCTACTGAGACAGGAGCTGGATGCGGGGCTTGATCCCACAACCTGAAGATCAGGACCTGAGCTGAAATCAAGACTCAGATGCTCAACCAACTGACCCACCGAGGCACTCCAGGAAGGCTGTATATATTTCTCCTAATTTGGGACTATAAACAAATAATTATTTCCCCTAGGTTCAAAAACTATATAATTTTTTCATTTAGAGTCTGATGGGATCTATGAAGATAGAGATTTTTTGAACTTCTTTGTGTCTTGTCAGAAATCACAGACATTCTTTCATCGTGTAAGTTGAAGTACAAATGAAAGATTGGTCTACCAGCATGTGGAAAATCAACTCTATATTAGTTACACACTGAAGTAGAATGATACAAAAGAAAATGCACTCAGCTAGTTTTCAGAAAGGCCACATTTGAGTCCTGTCACCGGCACCTCTACAGAGTATGTAGTGACATGGCAGACTTAGGGAACCAGAAGCCCTAAAACATAAACTTCACGAGAGCAAGGATTTTGTCTGTCTATCAGTGTAGAACTGTGCGCCTAGAATAGCGCATTGCACAGAAGACAGTCACTGCCCAATAATATTTGTTTAATGGATGAAAAATGAAGTTTTGGGTCGCATAGGTCTTTTTAGTTTTAAGTTGTAACAAATTGAGGTGGTACTGACAGTTCTGGCAATTTCAGGAAATTATTGGGACAGGCCGAAATGTATGTAAAAAATTTTAAATCTAGAGACAAGTGCACAAGTTTAAGATGCTGTTATTGATAGCTGTGTGGTTTCCCTCTAAAACCTGTACTCTGAATATCTAATTTTACTCGATTATTTGTTTCATCATTCATGGGGGCTTATGCCCTATCATTGCAGTGAGTGATTACGGTTCTTTCATTCTAAGTGCATTGTAAGTTTGAAATAAGATATGAGATTACAGAGATTGTCAGTATCACTCATAACGTGAAAACGATTTGTGTTTAGAAAAAAAATAATTTCGATATAGTGGCAAATTCCAGGGAGCCTGATTTCACATGGAATAATTTCAAGGACAACAAAGACACATTTATATAATTAACATGTATATAAAACTGATTTTTAAACATTCCATATCCATTATCTTGTTTAATTTTTGCAGTGACCCTCTTGTTTATAGATGGTATTATTTCTATTTCACAGACGAAGACAATGAGGCACAGAGAGAATAAATAACTTGTCCTAATCCATGCTCTGGTAAGTAGCGGACCCTGCCCTTGAACCTGGATTCTTCTGCCCTCAAATGCTTTGTCAATTACTTTATATCACTGTGAAGAGTTTAGGTCAAAGTCTGAAGTTGGAGGGCACAGTGTCCAAGGCTGCTTTCATTTCTGACACCAACTGTAAGTTTCAAGGAGTTTGCCAAAGCACCCTCAGTTTTAATAATTCACTAAAACTTGGGGCACCTGGGTGGCTCAGTTCGTTAAGTGACTGCCTTCGGCTCAGGTCATGATCCGGGAGACCCAGGATTGAGCCCCACATCGGGCTTCCTGCTCAGCGGGAAGCCTGCTTCTCCCTCTCTCACTCCCCCTGCTTGTGTTCCCTCTCTGGCTGTGTTTCTCTCTGTCAAATAAATAAATAAAATCTTTAAAAAAATAATTCACTAAAACTCACAGAACTCACTGAAAGCTATTATACTCAGGGTTATAATTTATTATAGGGAAAGGATATAGATTAAAACCAGTCAAGGGAAGAAGTGCATAGAGCAGAATCCAGGAAGGTTCCAAAACAAAACTTCCATTGTCCTCTCCCTGTGGAGTTAGGATATGTTAATTTCCAGGTATTAACACATATGAAGTACCGCCAACAAGGGACCCTAACTCAAGCCTCAGGGTTTGGAGTTTTTATTGAGAATTCATCATATATGCACGACCCATCATTTGCTTGCCTACATAGTTGATCTTGGTCTCTAGGCCGGCTGAAACCACATGATCCAAAGCCCACACCCTATGTCACAATGTCAGTCTTCCTGGCGTGGCCAGCCCCTACTTCAAGACGATATGGGTATGGCTAGCTCCCCCGCCAAATCCCTTGTTAGACTGTTCAGTAAAATTCAAGGCAGCCAGGTAAACCATGACATTCCTATAAGGTACAACATCACAAGAGCCTGGAAATGACTTCCCAGAAACGGGGCAAAGGGCAGAACTTCTCTTTGGGCCAGGCCAAATTCTTTACCTTACAACTATGTGGAGAAAGGAGTGCGCCTAGAATAGAAAGATGCAGAAGATGAGTACAGCTGGCAAATGCATGTGTATATACACGTATGTGTCAGTGTGGCTTGTTGGAATCAAAATTTGAATCTAAATTTGGCTTTGTGCTTACATTCTCCTCTGGCCTGATCGAATCAGTTGGGAAATGTGAGAAGTCCTAGATGAAAATGATTATATGATTGCCATGTTCAGACAGAGCCCTTGGAGCGTAGAGGAAGAGGTACAACTCTGGGAAGTGATGAAAGCAGGAAGCCCCTTGCTTGAGGAGGAAAGTCTGCTTGGTTTACAGGTTTTTCTTTTTAGGAGCTCGTAGTTGTTTTCAGTTTAAAAAATTGATATCCATTATGAGACTAGCAACAGTCAACTCCTGGGGCTTTTTGCTAAAATTAGTTTTGATACCTTAAAGAATATTGATGACATTTTAGAGTAGAACAGCCTAACAGATCCAAAATAAAAGCTTTCTAAAAAAGACTATCCGTTAGCTTTATCAAGAGTCCAAAAAAGAAATAAAACTGACTTCTGCTACTAGACCTAAAGGCTCCAGTCATTTCTAGTTATACAACTGCTCAGCTTTATCTAGCAGAAAATAAAACAGAAGGAAGAAATACCATATATCTGAGTGAGCTGGGTGGTGCATACTAATTCCTTTTGGCTTATAATTTATTTTCCTTTGGTATAATTTTTAACCATTAAAGTAGATGATGACTGAGTCTGATGTCTAGAAACCCTAAGCTGTTCTTCCCAGTGCCCTCTTCCCAATCCTCTCCTCTCAGAAATCCGCTTTGTAGCTCCCTAAAAATTTAAGATCTGTTTCTTGGACTTCTCTGGGAAGAAGACAAATCTACGATTACCTGGGTAAATTAGTTTCAAGTGTTACTCCTCTTCCCAAAAGCATTTACAATTAAGAGAATATCGTGGGGATGAAGTTTTCTAATTGTGTTTCTTAAACTGGGCTTATTAGTTAGGATAGGCAAAGTTCTGCTGTAGAAACAAACCTCCAAATTTTAGTGCATTGACACAGTAAAGGCAGATACCTCATTTAGCACATAGATTCATGTGCGTCGGGGACTTCTCTTGCCTGCCTGTCTTCCAAATACTGACTCAGGGACTAGCGACTTTTATTTTGCAACTCTGACATCTTGGAGTCCTTTGCTTCCAGCTGTATGGACCAAAGAGTGAGAAAGGATGGAACAGGTAACCTGCTCTTAGTTTTCTGTGACTGGATGTGAAACAACACTTCTACTCAAGCTTCACTGATCAGGATTAGTCACAGAGAAGCAGGACAGCTGGAATACGAAAAAAGCAAAATGAATATGCTTGGGGGATAGAGGGAATTTTAGGAATCTATAAATGGTACTAGCAGAGAATTACCCACTCCACCAATAGATGAGTTCACATTTGTATCAAGAGCTTGGCAGGGGCGCCTGGGTGGTACACTCAGTTAAGCTTTTGGTTTTGGCTCAGGTTATAATCTCAGAGTCATGAGATCCAGCCTCACTGGGCTCTGCACTCAGGGAAGAGTCTGCTTAAGATTCTCTCTCCCTCTTCCTCCCCAACCCCCACCATCCACTGTGCACTCGCTGTCTCTAAAATAAATAAATAAGTCTCAAGAAAAAAAAGTTGAGCAAAACTTTACTGTGACTCCAGTGCGAGCTGAGAATTGTGCTAGATTGTGGATGAGCATGTGCGCGCACACCCCTGCACACACACAATGTGGTTATGACCTTCAAGAACTTCACAGTTGAGTGGGGGGGGG